>CAUYPK010136863.1:0-14507 GCA_963574355.1 Loris lydekkerianus | reverse complement strand
CATTCTTGACATTTGTATGGTTTCTCCCCAGAATGAATTCTTCCATGTACAGAAAGGCTTGAGTAATGGTTAAAGGCTTTTCCACATTCTTCACATTTGTAGGGTTTCTCTCCAGAATGAATTCTTTTATGTACATAAAGATTTGAGTAATGGTTAAAGGCTTTGCCACATTCTTCACATTTGTAGGTTTTCTCTCCATTATAAATTGTTTTATGGTTAGAATATTTTGTGCTGTGGCTAAGACATTTGTCATCATTTTCGCAAAGGCAGATTTTCTCTCCAGTATGAAGTCCCCTGTGCTTAGACAAGCTTGAGCAAGATTTAAAGACTTTGCAACATTCTTTACCTTTGTACTGCTTTTCCACTAAATGAATTATCTTATGTTTTCCAAAGTTTGAGCATAGGTTTAAGGCTTTCCCATGTTTTTTACACTCAAAAGTTTTCTCCCCAGTATATATCATCTTGTATGTATTTAGACTTGATAATTTTCTCACAACTCGGAAAAGTTTACTGCATTGGTAGATTTTACCATGCATAGCTGTTGAACATTCATCCAGATCATCATAACATGCATTCTTCTGGTTGCACTCATACCCCCAATCCCAGTAGTTTATTACGTTTAAATCCTCAGGGCCATTGTTTTGATATCGTCTCAGGATTATCTTTGGTAATACAATGTTTGCGTCCAGCACTTGTGAATTGTCCTGGGAAGAATGATTAGATGTAACTGAAAGAAATTAAAAAAATACAAAATTATCTCACTGAGTTTTCATCACAATTGAATTAATATACATTATAAATTTTTTTCTGTAAAATTATGCCAAGTACAGTAGCAAGAAGTCATAGTATAGCACACATGTCCTATTAAGTTTTGAAATACATATACGTAAGAAATATATACTGCATTTTGGGAATTATAAAATCCAGGTAAGAATTTTCAGCCCACCAGGTGAGCACAATGTGAAGAGGCATATATAAGCCGGGTGCAGTGGTTCGTGTTCGTAAACCTAGCACTCTGGGAGTTTGAGTGGGTGGACTCCTTGAACATAGGCATTGGACAGCATTCTTAGCCAGTGAAACCCTGTCTGTACCAAAAATAGAAAACATTACTTGGGAATGAGGCAGAGACCTACAGTCCCAGCAAGTTGGGAAGCTGATGCAAGAGTATCTCTTGAGCCCAGGTAATTGAGGTGGCTGTTAACTATGATACCACAGCACTCTATCTAGTGTGACAGAAACTGTGCTTCATAAATATATAAATATATAAAATAAGGAAAAAAATAATAAGAAAAGTCTGTTCTAGTTAAGGACTAGACATTCACCCATCTGAAAACAGCATGGTGTATACGAAAGTAAATGTTTTCCTCAGAAGAAAAATAGTGACACCTGCATTAATTCTACTGGCTTTTCAGGGCTTTTCTAAAGGTAGGTTATGTCTCCCATGAGTGAGAGTGCTGAAGGGAATGGTATTATAGTTTATAAAACAGACTGGGGATGCTGAAACAAAAGGTAAAATATTGTTATAGCACCAGAGACTCCAATACATCAGACAGATTCAGGTCTAGCAAGCGATTACAAGATCTTAAGAGAAAATGTGAGGGAAATGCTTCAGCTAGAAAATATCCACACAATTCCACAGGCAAAACACTTTCAGAATGTATATGAAGTTCCTCAAGTCTTTAGTACAATTTGTGTCAGAATCCTGTAAGATAAAGACATATCATGGATTTTCTGAAAGGTACCTTTTATGATCCTCAAAAATCAGTGAAAGATTACAACATGTGTAAGATTTAAGGTAACATAACCCAAAGAAACAAAATAAATAATATGGAATCAACTATACAAAACAGAGATGTCTAAATTACCTACAAATTTTACCGTAAGGATGATAAATGTGTAAAATGGGAAGGATACAAACAACTATGTAAATCACAGAAATGGAGGTATCAATAAGAAATAAAAGCTTTAGGCTGGGCGTGGTGGCTCACCACCTATAATCCTAGCATTCTGGGAGGCTGAGGAGGGTGGATTGCCCTAAGCTCAGAGGTTCAAGACCAGCATGAGCCAGAGTGAGCCTCCCCTCTACAAAAAAAAGAAGCTGGGCATTGTGATGGGCGCCTGTAGTCCCAGCTCCTTGGAGGCTGAGGCAAGAGAATCAATGTTGCTGTGAGCTATGATGCCACAGGTCCCTACCCAGGGACACAAAGTGAGACTCTTTCTCAATAATAATAAAAAAAAATTAATAAACAAATATATAAATAGAAAAAAAAGAAAGTGAAAAAATTCAAACTAAGATAATTGAAAGAAATATTAAAGAAAAAAGATATAAAATCTTTAAAAAAACAAAAATTCTGAAGTTGAATAACACAATGGAAAAGATTGAGAAATTTTCAAATTTAAGAAAAATGATAAAGAATCTCAAGAAGCTCACCCTCCTTCAGTTACGAGAAACACAAAGAGACTCAGAAAAAGACACATGCAGATCAAAGATTCGAAGGACACACAAGAGAATCTTGAAAGCCACAAAGGGAAACAGATTTGTCATCTCTAAGCACTCTCTTCTGAGATTACTAGAGGATTTATAGACACACACCTGGATCAAAAAAGAATTGGATGATATAGTCAAAGTGCTGAAAGAACAAAAATTTCAAAACACATATGCTATATCCAGCAAAACTTTCCTTGAAAATGAAGAAAAAATAAATATTTATCAAGATAAATGATGAAGGCTCAGTGCCTGTGGCTCAAGCCGCTAAGGCACCAGCCACATACACGTGAATTGGCGGGTTCGTATCCAGCCCAGGCCACCAAACAACAATGACGGCTGCAACCAAACAAAAGCCGGCATTGTGATGGGTGCCTGTAGTCCCAGCTACTTGGGAGGCTGAGACAGAAGAATTGCTTGAGCCCAGGAGTTGGAGGTTGCTGTGAGCTATGATGCAATAGCACTCTACTCAGGGTGACAGCTTGAGCCTCTGTCTCAAAAAGAAAAAAAAAAAAAAAAAAAAGATAAATGATGAAAACTGCCAAACAAGAAATGTCAAAGGAAGCTCCTTTCATTGAAAATGAAATTATGCTAGAGAACAATGCTAAATTAGCTAAAAATAACTAAATATGAACAAAACAACTAAGTACACTTAAGTAAAATTCTGTAGTTTCATAATGATAGGGCAAAAAACACTTTTAATCATGTTTTAAAATTTAAAGACAAAAACAGAAACCTTTTTTTTTTTTTGAGACAATCTCAGTATGTCACCCTCAATGGAGTGCAGTGGCATCACAGCTCACAGCAACCTCAAACTCTTGGACTTTAGTCATTCTCTTTCCTCAGCCTCCCAAGTAGCTGGGACTATAGGCACCCGCCACAGCATACTTTTTTTGTTGTAGTTGTCATTGTTGTTTAGTGACAATGGACTTAGTGAGACTCTGTCTCAAAACAAACAACAACAAAAAAAAACAAGCCCAGGCTGGGATGGAACTTGCCACCCCCAATGTATCTGGCCAGCACCCTAACCACTGAACTATGGGCACCGAAACCAAAGACAGAATTTTTTTTTTTGAGACACAGTCTCAAGCTGTCGCCCCGGGCAGAGTGCCATGGTGTTCCACCTCATAGCAACCTCCTCCACTCTTGGGCTTAAGCCATTCTCTTGCCTCAGCCTTCCAAGTAGCTGGGACCACAGGCGCCCTCCAGAAGACCCGGCTATTTGTTGGTTGTAGTTGTCATTGTTGTTTGGCAGCCCGGCTGGATTCGAACCTGCCAGCTCCGGTGTATGTAGCTGGCACCCTAGCTGCTTAAGCTACAGGCACCAAGCCCCCCTAACAGAATCTTAACAGGAAATCTCTGTTAATGGGTACAGGTGTTCAATGTAACAATATGAAATTGGTGACATCAATAAGTTGAAAGGAGAATTTTTGAAAAAAAATTTAGTTGTTGCCAGTTTGCAATATATTAAAAAATGTATAATTGCCTTGGTAACTAACATAAAAATAGCTATAGACACACACTGAAATAATAAGAATCACAGGATGTTACTACACAAAACAATGAGACACAAAAAATGTCAGATGGGCTCAGGGCCCGTAGCACAGTGGTTGCAGCATCAGCCACATACACCGAGTCTGGAGGGTTCAAATCAGGTCTGGGCCAGTTAACAACAGTGACAACTAAAACAAAAAATAGGCAGCCAGTGTGGCAGGTGCCTGTAGTCCCAAATACTGGACGGGTGAGGCAAGAGAATCACTTAAGCCCTTAAGCCCAGGAGCTTGATGTGCCTGTGAGCTGTGAAGCCACAGACTTAGTGAGACTCTGTCTCAAAAAAAAAAAAAAAAAAAAAAAAAAAAAAAAGCCAGATGGCTCAGCAACTATGAGGAAATATACTGTTCATAAACCAAATATGAGTAACGTATAGGGAAACAAACACAAAGAAGATGAAATTACCAATAGGCATAGAGTTGAGTTACATTTAACTTTTCTTCTCAATGTTTTCAAGTATACAGAGCTGAATATTGTTGTATAAAATGTACAAAGTGTCCCACATGTACACAAATAAGAAACTCATATATTAAATTTTTAATATTTCTATATCAACACTTAAGAGAAACATTTTGTAAAATTATGTAATGAGTATTAAAATAATGGTACATTTAGTTACAATTTCCTATTTTCCCTACATGTGTGTGTATGGCAAATCTTGGAACATGCTGTATAGCTAAAACCTAAAAGAAATTGACTGAGGTGAGGTGACGTACTTTAAAAAAGTAAGAAGAACTATAATAAAATACAAAACAAAATTAAAGGAAAATTTAACCCACAAAATTCTAAAAAGACATGTTACATTACTAAAGTAATGTAAACAGCAATCATTTTTTTTTTCTGAGACAGTCTCATTCTGTTGCCCCAGGCTAGAGAGCTGTAGCATCACAGTTCACAGCAACGTCAAACTCCTGAGCCTAGGAGATCCTTTTGCCACAGAATCCCCAGTAACTCAGACTACTGGCACCCACCCCAGTTTTCTATTTTATTAGCAGGGATGAGGTCTCACTCTTGTTTAGGCTGGTCTAGAATTCCTGGACTCATGTAACCCATGCACCTCCGCTCCCAGAGAGCTAGGATTACAGCCATGAGCCACCATGCCCAGCCCATAACTGCCATTTTCAAGGATAACTGTACATAGATGAGAAGCACAAATCTGAATCTTTAGTATACAGATAGGGCAATACCATTTTAAACACATGAAGATCACTGATTAAAAAGTTTTAATAAGAAAATATTAAGTATTGGGGCTTAACACTGTTGTACTCATTTGCCACCTGGAAGAAACACTTAGACTCCACTTCAGGTATAAATCAGATGGTGATGTATTCACCTGCGCAGGTGAGTCGCTGCCCAAAGGGCAAACAGCCCTGAAGAGAGGAGCAGGGTGATTTTTATACTCTTTTTGTGCTACATGGCAAGCCAAGTAAAAACAGAAGCAGAACGTGGCAGTTGGTTAGCTCAGGGACGGGGTTACAGAGTTAGCTCAGGGGGGCTACCGCCTGGTGGTTGGCATGAGGGCGGGGTTACAGCCAGTCAGGGGGTTACATCGTGGCAGCTGGCATGGGGACAAACTTGGCTTGGGAAATTTTGCTTGAGTAAGCTTTCCATGATTGTTTAGCCACTGTTAGGAGGTTGGGGTAAGTTCAGGGGGGTTATAGAACCTGGGAAACTCTGCTTGAGTGAGTTTTTACCATTGTTTGGCAAGGGAGCCAGGGAACTCAGAGAGAACTTCCTTGTAACCTGTTCTCAGAATTAAACTAATAAGGGGGGTTTGAGATGGACGGGGACTCAGGCTGAAACTTAGGGGACTTTAGGGGTCTTCTTGACGGTTCGGTTACTACAACACTAGAAAAACATCATTTTAATGTGATTGATATATTGGTGCTCTCATTACACAAAAGAGAAAGGCTGTAATTCAGCTTTCAGAAGCAAAGACAAGTCTTAGATTCTGTAAAGTTTTGCAAATAAAGCAAAACGTGGATATTGTAATAAATGGTGTGAAATTGGTATGAAATGAACAATTAGAAATAAATGATAATGTCATTCAGTTAAAAGTTGATAACAGAAGATGAAAAAGCTACTATTTGATACAATAAACTAAATCATACAAAACCAATTATTATAAAAAATATGGGCTGCATACTAATTATCTAATTAAGCTTTTATAAATCATGTACCTTCAAGCATGTTATTTCAGAACTACTGAAATGTCCCTATTAACACATGCACAATATAAAATGATATAATTTGTCACATCCATAACAAAGTAAAGGCTGGATATGGTGGGTAATGCCTGTAGTTCTAGCACTCTGGGAGGCTGAGTAGGGTAGAATGCTTGAGCTCAGAAGTTCAAGACCAGCCTGAAAAGTGAGACCTCATCTCTGCCAACAACAGGGCTGGGCAAGGTGGCTCATGCCTGCAATCCTAGCAATCTGGAAGGCCGAAGAAGGTGGATTGCCTGAGCTCAGATGTTGGAGACCAGCCTGAGCCAGACTGACGCCCTGTCTCTAAAAATAGCTGGACATTGTGGCGGGCGCCTATAGTCCTAGCTACTTGGGAGGCTGAGGCAAGAGAATCGCTGGAGCCCAAGAGTTGGAGGTGGCTGTGAGTTATGATGCCACCACACTCTACCAAAGGTAACAAATGTGAGACTCTGTCTTAAAAAGAAAAAATAAACAAAACAAAGGATCAGCCCCTATAGCTCAGCAGCTAGGGTACCAGCCACATACACGGGAGCTGGGCAGGCCAGCCCAGGCCTGCCAAACAACAATGACAACTACAACCAAAAAATAGCTAGGCGTTGTGGCTGGTGCCTGTGGTCCCAGCTACTTGGGAGGCTGAGACAAGAGAATTTCTTAAGCCCAAGAGTTGGAGGTTGCTGTGAACATGTGATGCCACAGCACTCTACCAAGGATGACATAGTGAGACTCTGTCTCAAAAAACAAAACAAAACAAACAAACACAAAAACTAGGCAGGCATTGTGGTGGATGCTTGTACTTCCATCTATCGGAGAGGCTGAAGCAAGAGGATCTCTTAAGTCCAAGACTTTGAGGTTGCTGAGAGCTATGATGATGCCACAGCACTCTACTCAAGGACACGGAGTGAGACTCTGTGACAAAAAACAACAACAACAACAAAAAAAACCCCCAATATATATATATGTAATATATATATATATAAAACAACAAACTAAAGAATATAAAGTTGTAATTTTTGCATTCAATTGAAGTTAGCTTGATAAGAGACTGAATTACATTGTTATATCTTTAAGAACTTTTCATAATTTCCATTCTTCAAGGTGTTCAGAAAGAAAATATCTATACAATTCATGTAAAGTAAACTAAGTAGGAAATCAGACTAATTAATTACAAAAATCAATAAAACAGAAATGAAGGTAGCACAAAAAGAAATAAGGATAATCTATCTAGAAGAAATAAATAGTAACTTTAACTCATTTATATTTAATGTAATTAACTTGTTAATCTAATAAGACGATATGCCTGAATAAACTTACAATAAATAAGTTTCTACAATATTGGGTCTTTATATATCTAAGGACTAAAATAGGCTAAAAGTAAAAAGACAAAAAATCCATACGCCAAGCAAATAGTAACTGAAAGTTGGTGGAGTAGCTATAATTCTATGAGACAATATACACTTGTGGCCTAAACAGCCAGGTGAAAAATGTAGTAATAAAAGAGGCCCCTTTACCCAGAATCCTCAATATCTATATATACTCACAAATCTCATTTAAGTACATTATATTATACATCTTGTAAAAGTGAGACCCCCCATCTCATTTAGGTATATTATATTACATATTTTGAGAAAAGTGATAACAAGATGGAAAAGCTACTGTTTGATGCAATAAACTAAAGCACATACATAACATCATTGCTTCCAAATATATGAAATAAATCATGACAGAAGTAAAAGAATAAACAGCAACATGGTCATTTTTAATTTAATACCCAACTTTTTTACCTTTTTTAAAATTTCAGATTAATAAGAGAGTACAAACACTGAGGTTACACTTTTTGCATTTGTTCGGTAAAGTTGCACTTGTAGTTGTGTCCCTCACCCAGGAGGTATACGTTATACCCTTATCTGAGATACCGTTTTCAATAATCAATTAAAAGACTAGAAAAAGATTAATAAGAAAACAAACAACTTGAATATTCTGTATTACTTAGACCTAACAAGCATGACAGAACTCTCTAGTCAAAAGTAGCAAAATATGGCTGACCACGGTGGCTCAGGGCTATAATCCTACCACTCTTGGAGGCTGAAACAAGTGGATTGCTAGAGCTCAGGAGAGTTTGAGATGAGTCTGACCAAGAGTGAGATCTCCTCTCCAAAAATATCTGGGCTTTGTGGTGGGTGCCTATAGTCCCAGCTACTTGGGAGTGTGAGGCAAGAGAATCACTTGACCCCAAGAATCTAAGGTTGCTGTGAGCCAGAGCACACTAAGGAGGTCAACCAAGTGAGACTCTGTCTCAAGAAAAGCAAAAATAAATAGATAGTCATATAATTAGTACACAAATATTAAAAAAACACACAACATAGTCAGGATTTCAAAATGTATTACAAAGCTGCAAAAATAAAACCAATGTGGTACTGGCACAAAGACAGGTAAGTACATGATGGAAAATGATAGGGTGACCACAAATAAATTCTTATGTATGTGATCATATGATCTTTGATAAGGTGGTCATGAACACACAATGGAGAAGAGTTTCTTCAAGAAACAATGTGAGGACAGGTACGGTGACTCAAGGCTGTAATCCCAGAACTTGGGAGGCTGAGGGGGGAAGACTGCCTCAGCTCACAGGTTCCAGACCAGCCTGAGCTAGAGGGAGACCCAATTTCTAAAAATATCCAGGGGTCGTGGTGGGTGCCGTTATTGCCACCTACTTGGGAGGCAATTGACTAGCCCAAGAGTATGATGTTGCTATGAGCCAGGGCATTGGACTGGGGGTGACAAAGTAAGATTCTGCCTCAAAAAAAAAAAGGAAGGAAAAGAAAAGAAAAGAAGTGGAAAACTGCATATTTACATAACAAAATAGACTTCCACTTATATCTGGCATCACTTAAAAAACAATTTTAAGTAGATTAAATATGCCTAACAGAAGAAATATACCTAATAAAACTATTAGAGGGACAAATAGGAAACTGAATCATGAAATTCATCTTGGAACTATTTTTTTTGATATGACAATAAATGCATAAGAAACAAAAAACAGAACAGGCTTAGGGCCTGTAGCTCAGAGGCTAGGGCGCCAGCCATATACACTGGGCTGGCAGGTTCAAATCTGGCCCAGGCCTGCCAAGCAACAATTACAACTGCAACAAAAAAATAGATGGGAATTGTGGTGGGAGCCTGTAGTCCCAGCTATGTGGGAGGCTGAGGAAAGAGAATCTCTTAAGCCCAAGAGTTTGAGGTTTCTGTGAGCTGTAAAGCCACAGCACTCTACTGAGGGTGACGTACTGAGACATTTTCTCAAAAAAAAAAAAAAAGAACAACAACAACAAAAAAAAAACAGAACAGTGAGATTTCATCAAATTCTAGCATTTCCACATATCAAAGAAAATATTCAATAGAGTCAAAAGCTGAGCTTAGAAATAAGTGAAAATATTTATAAATCAGATGTATAAGAGGAGATAATACTCAGAATACATATGTATATAAGTAATATGTGTATATAAACAACTCCTAAAACACAACAGAAAATAATGAATACCTTGATTTAAAAATTGACAAAGGAAGGTCAGGCATGGTGACTAATGTCTGTAATTCCAGCTCTGTGGAAGGCCAAGACAGGTGGACTGACTGAGCTCACAGCTTCCAGGCCAGCATGGGCAAGAGAGAGACCCAGTCTCTAAAAATAGCTGGATGAGCAGGACACTGTGGTGGGTGCCTGTAGTCCCAGTTACTTAGGAGGCTGTGGCAAGATAATTGCTTGAGCCCAGAAGTTTGAGGTTGCTGTGAGCTATGATGCCATGGAGTTCTACTGAGGGTGACAAAGTGAGACTCTGTCTAAAAAAAAAAAGAAAGAAAAAGAAAAGAAAATTGACAAATGTTTGAACTTACATTTTTCAAAGAAGATATATAAATGGCGAAAAAGGATTTGAAAGGGTGCTCAAAATTACTAATTATTAAAGAAATGCAAGGCAAAATCACAATGAAATATTACTTCATACTCAGAATGAACACTAAAAATAAATTTGTCCCATTGAGAATTCTGAAGTGATTATGAGGGCATCGCCAACTTCTCCCAGCCATGATCTGGGAGGAGTCCTACCCATTCAGAGACCTGGAGGGAGATGCACACTCATGACCATGGAGACAGGCCTGTAGACCCCACAGACTTTTGTGTGTGTGTGTGTGTGTGTGTGTGTGTGTGTATGTTTACATATCTATTTGTGTGTATGTATACGTATATATAGACACTAGAACGTCCATATTGACCACCTCCTCACGTTGACCTAATATACACAGACTGGGCATGCAACACATGTACGTATCAGTACACTAGGCCAAGCTCCTTATGCTAACCACCTATTTATGTTGACAAGATTTTTACAATCCCTTGAGTGGTCAATTTATAAAAGTTCTTCTGTGTTTGTGTGTGTGTATGAATAATACAGTACTCATAAGCATATTCTAAGCAAGAGATAATTATAAAATAAGAGTTATTTATGATAGGCCTAGTGGCGCACATCTGTAATCTTAGCACTTTAAGAGGCCAAGGCAGGTGGATCACCTGAGCTCAAGCATTTGACACCAGCCTAAGAACAAGACCCCTTCTCTACTAAAAATAGGAAAACTAGCCAGGCACTGTAGGAGGTACCTATAGTCCCACCTACTGGGGAGGCTGAGAAGAAAGGATCACTTGTACCCAAGAGTTTGAGGTTGCTGTGATCTACAATGCCACTCAACTCATCTCCAAGGTAATAGAGAGAGACACTGTCTCAAAAAAGTTTATCAGAGTGCTTTCCTAACAAGAGAGAGTTTAATATATGCTCAGGAATACTGTAACTCCCCAACAAAATAGTATACGTAATAAATGTACAGAGTAGATACCTTTAACTATATTAAAGATGAGAAATTAAGAGTATATAGAAATTAAACTATTTATCACAGTTCATATAAAAACAAAATGTTGAAGTTAAATAACGTGAGATTTTCTTATATTGGGGGAGATTCTAAAGTGTTCTGATAAAATTTACTGAGTATACTTACTGCAGTATCTTATTTGAAACATTCATTGAATCAAAAACTATAAAGCAGAAGACATATGCCATCTATTTGAGGCGTCCTGAGATTTCTGAACCAAATATTAATATCAACTGCTCACTCTCACATTTTGAATAGAATGTTGAAGATAAAAAATTGTTTTGAGGCACAGTTTCATTCTATTGCCGAGGTTAAAGTGCCATCACCATCAGCCTAACTCACACCAAAACTTATTCCTAGATTTAAGTAATCATCTTCCCTCAGCATCCCAAGTAGCCGCGACTACAGGCAACCACCACAATGCTTAGTCATTATTAATTTTTTTTCAGTAGTGAAAGGATTCTACTCTTTTTCAGGCTTGTCTTATATTCCTGTACTCAAATGATCGTCCCACCTCATCCTCCAAGAGTGCTAGGACTGTAGAAGTGAGCCACCACACCTAGATTCAAGAAAATTAAAAAGAAAAATTTCAGAGATCCTCAAAACTACACAAATCTTTTTAGGTCCTCAAAAACAATCAAACACCAGTCAGATTTTGCAGTCCTGTGTAAGCCATACAGTTCTTTGTTCTCACTGTAAACTAGAGAGAACATCACTAAAAACTAAACTCCTTCTAAAAATTAAAAAGAGGCTTGGCGCCCATTGCTCAGTGCTTAAGGCGTTGGCCACAAACAACAGTGACAACTACAACAACATAATAGCCAGGCATTGTGGTGGGTGCCTGTAGTCCCAGCTATTTTGGAGGCTGAGGCAAAAAAGAATCGCTTGAGCCCAACAGTTTGAGGTTGCTGTGACCTGGGACACCATAGCACCCTGAGGGTGAAAAAGTGAGACTTTATCTCAAAAAAATATATAAAATTAAAAAAGAAAGGTCAGGCACCTATAATCCTAGCACTCTGGGAGACAAGGCAGGTGGATTGCTTGAGCTTACCAGTAGGAGTCTAAGCTGAGCAAGAGCAAAACCAGGTCTCTTGAAAAAAAAAATAGTCCGTCATTGTGCCAGGAATCAGTAGTCCCAGCTACTTGAGAGGCTGAGGTAAGAGGATTGCTTGAGCCCATGAGTTCGAGGTTGCTATGAGCTAAGACACAATGTAACCCTACCCAGGGGGAGAAAGTGAACCCCTGTCTCAAAAAACAAAAAAAAATTAAAAAATTTAAAAAGAACAGGGCCAGGCATGGTGGCTAACACATGTAAACCTAGCACTCTGAGAGGAAAGGTGCCTGACTTCGGGAGTTCGAAACAAGCCTGAGCAAGAGAAAGACTCTGATTCTACTAAAAAACTAAAAACATTAGTCAGGCCTTGTGGAGAAACCTGTAGTCTCAGCTACTTGAGAGGCATAGACTGAAGAATCACTTGAACCATGATGGTTAAGATTGCTCTGTGCTAGGCTGATGCCATGGCACGTGAGTCTGAAGGCACCACAGTGAGACTTTGTCTCAATGAGAAAATAAACATAAGAAATGAAAAGCAGAACAGAGGTTCCCTTATATAAGCATATGAGAAATAAACCCAGGCTTACCGGAAATCATTTCCGATGAAGCTGAGCTTCCTTAATCACACTGTATCATTTGGTTTTCTCCTTGAACTTTGGACCTCTGACCAGTGTAATCTGCTCCATTCACTCCAACCTACCTGGGTGCTTGACTATTGTCTGGTGTGTCTTCACCTTCCAGGGTTCTTTGCTTTCCTCCAGACAGGTGATGAGGTCTGGCTTAGAGACAGCAAGCCCTGTTTTATTAGAAAAAATGACATGATTCTTGTTGGGCTTCTCCAATTACTAATCTAGTACCTTCCTAAAGTAGAGCACAACATTTTAGAGACCTTAAAAGAATAATCTAAAAGTAGAGGTTTTGGCAGCACCCGTAACTCAGTGGGGAGGGCACAGGCCACATACACTGAGGCAGGCGGGTTTGAACCCGGCTCTGGCCCTACTAAACAACAATGACAACTGCAACAGAAAAATAGCCAGGCATGCGGATGGGGGTTTGGGGGTCGCCAGTAGTCCCAGCTACTCGAGAGGCTAAAGCAAAAGAATCACTTAAGCCCAAGGGTTTGAGGTTGCTGTGAGCTGTGACGCCACAACACCGACCCAAGGGTGACAGCGTAAGACTTTGTCTCAAAAAAAAGAAGTTTGTGGGAGGTGCCTGTGGCTCAGTCAGTAAGGCACCAGCCTGCTATGCTGAGGATGGCAAGTTCAAACCTGAATGGCCCCAGCCAAACTGCAACAAAAAAATAGCTGAGTGTCATGGCGGGCTCCCGTAGTCCCAGCTACTCGGAAGGCTGGGGCAAGAGAACCTCCTAAGCCCAGGAGTTGGAGGTTATTCTGACATGTGTGATGCCACGGCACTCTACCGAGGGCCATAAAGTAAGACTCTGTCTCTACAAAAAAAAAAAAAAAAAAAAAAAAATAAGGAAAAAAAATGGAAGTTTCTAACAGAAACTTTAAATATTTAGAAAGCACTGAAAGGGGCAATGCCTGTAGCTCAGTGAGTAGGGCTCCAGCCACAGACACCAAGGCTGGCAGGTTGAAACCTGGCCCAGGCCAGCTAAAACAACAATGACAACTACAACAAAAAAACAGCCAGGCATTGTGGCAGGTGCCTGTAATCCCAGCTAGTAGGGAGGATGAGGCACGAGAATCACTTAAGCCCAGGACTTGGAGGTTGCTGTGAGCTGTGATGCCATGACACTCTACTGAGGGCGACATGGTGATGACACTCTACTGAGGGCGACATGGTGAGACTTTGCCTCAAAAAAAAAAAAAAAAAAAAAAATCATTTAAAGTGCTCCACTACCTAGAACTACTGAAATAGACCTTGGTGTTACAAAATAGACTTAAAGGTATGGGCAACAATTCTAAGCCTATAAATTTTTGAAGTTACTATCAATGTAGTGAAGGACATATATCAGCTCAAGAAAGGCTAAGATTAGTGCCAAGATAAACATCTGAAGTCTTTTCATTTCTATACCAAGAACTTCAGTTTTCCTTAGAAACAACAATCTAAAACTAACACAGTCAAAGAAGAAATTCCACAAAACTCATCTACAAAGAAGCAATATGAAATGCTTAGTGTACAGTAGGAACTGTGTATGTAAGTTATCCTCACCAAGGAAGACCAGGTGTCTGTAGGTCTCTAACATGACATCCCAGTACAAATTCTGCTGAGCAGGGTCCAGGCAGGCCCATTCATCCATAGAGAATTCTATAGACACATCTCTGAATGTCAA
>CAUYPK010136862.1:0-33692 GCA_963574355.1 Loris lydekkerianus | reverse complement strand
CTCAGCCCTACTATGAAGCTAAACTATAGCTTTCACATGAAGGCTATAACCCAACTATACCACAAGACTTTGGGGAAAGGACCAAGGAAGGGGAAGGGAGGGGGGAGGTTTGGGTGGAGGGAGGGTAATGGGTCGGGCCACATCTGTGGTGCATATTTTTATCTATAATTAAAAAAAAAAAAAAAAAAAAAAGATTCTTCTCGGCCTCTCTGTGTAGAACTCCTTCCCTCCAGGTTTAGGGCAGAACCCCCTCTAGAATGAGGATCTTAAGGTCTACTTTCATGTGAAGTAGGTTAGAGTATTCCTTTGTGGGCAGCTCTCCTACAGAAAGGTGGGGGAAGTTCAGAATAAACTTCTTGCTTCCATGATTTTCTCAATTGTCAAGGGGCCATATTTAGGGGTACCATGTTTTGATCCCCAACATTGAGAGAGCAACACCCTGTCACCTTTTCTGAACATGGACTCTATAAAGAGGTATCAAGCTCAATTGCACACGAGCACGTTTCTCTTTTCATAAATATTCAAGACTCCCCTATAGCTTATTACTATGTACATCTGGCCATCCCACTTAGCATAAATTCCTGTTCCCATTGTTCCTCCCTTGAAGCACATGTTTCTGCTCCCCAGCCTGTGGAAATGGCCCCCTCCCCAAGCTGCAACCCTTTATGAGAAATAAACTTCTTCTTTCCAAATCTGTGAACTTCGTGATTTTCTTTGGTTAACACCTCCATCCTGGTATCTTTGCAATATGAGAAGTGTTTCCAAAAAAAGCACCAGTACTAGCTTTGACTCTCTAAAGCAGAGTGAGTTAAGGTTTGGTTGTTTGGGATTTTTCTGAAAGTTCAGCATCAGAGTTAGACTCAACCATTCCTGTACTTTTCTCTCTCCAGGTGATGTGAGCAGTGCAAGGTCAGAGACAACCAGGTTTACATGTGTCTGTGTCTTTCTACAACGTCAGACTTTTACTGATGCTATTTCTGTCATAAAAGCCCTGAGCTACGTGGAGTTCCCAAGGAGGCTTCTTTCTCATTGTTGTCCATTCACTGGGCGGAGAGCTGCTAACACATGGACTCACAAGGCAGTCAATATTGCAAACAATACATAGTAGTATATTTCTTCAATATGTAAATATTATAGTTTAAAATTTCCACACCAAAGAAATTAGCATTTAACATCAAAAGGAAGAAAAGTAATGAAAAAGAGGCATTGAATCAGTCCGAGGGAAGTGACGTAGACAAGAAGAATGTTCTGGGCTAACCTGGTTGGTTGTCAGGGAAGGTGCTAGCATCTGGCAAGGAAGCTTTGATTTTGGCACAGCCTTTGGCAGCAGATGCCTAATTGCTTGTCATGAGGGACAGAAGGCAGTCACCATGGAAACAATTGCACCTGGCTGGAAAAGTCCTGTGCCCCTGTGTATCTCCATGTGCCCAGATTTCCTCTTCTTATGAGGGTACCAGTGATATTATACTAAGGCCCACACTAACAGCCTTGTTGTAACTTAATCTCATTTTTAAAGACCTTATGTCTTAGTCTGTTCCAGTTACTATTAAAAAAAAAAAAAAAAAAAACCCACAGACTGAGTAGCTATAAGCCAAAAGAAATTTCTCACATTTCTGGAGGCTGGAGTGTGCTGAAGGCTCACTTTCTGCTCCATAGATGGCGCCCTCCTGCTGTGTCCTCACATGGAGGAAGAGGCGAAGCAGCTCTATGGGACCATTTTTTTCTTTTCTTTTCCTTTTTTTTTTTTGAGACAGAGTCTCATTCTGTTGCCTGGATTAGAATATTGAGGCATCAGCCTCACTCACAGCAACCTCAGACTCCTGGGTTCAAGAGATTCTCCTGCCTCCGTCTCCCAAGCAGCCGAGACTACATGCGTGGCAGAACAACCAACACTAATTTTTAGTAGAGAAGGGGTCACTCTTGCTCAGGCTTGTTGTTATTTTTGTTTGTTTGTTTTTGTTTTTGTTTTTTTGAGACAGAGTCTCACTATGTTGCCCTCACAGCTCACAGTAACCTCAAACTCTTGGGCTTAAGTGATTCTCTTGCCTCAGCCTCACAAGTAGCTGGGACTATAGGCGCCCACCACAACGCCCAGCTATTTTTTGGTTGTAGTTGTCATTATTGTTCAGCAAGCCAGGGCTGGATTCAAACCCGCCACCTCTAGTGTATGTGGCTGGCGTCCTAGCCGCTGAGCTATAGGGGCTGAGCCAACTCAGGCTGGTATTGACCTCAACTCAAGTAATCCTCCCACTTGGCCTCCCAGAGTGCTAAGATTACAGGTGTGGGCCACTGTGCCTGACCTAGGGCCACTTTAATAACCACATTATCCCATTCATGAGGATGCTGCCCTTATGATCTCAGCACCTCCCAGTACCATCAAATTCAACATATGAATTTTTGGGGAAACACCAACATTCAGGCCATGGCACCTTATCTCCAAATACAGTCACATTCTGAGCTACTGGATGGGGCTTCAGCGTGTGAATTTTGGGAGACATAATTTAGCCCATAATAGGTTCTGAGTCCTCTGGCTGCACTTCCCAGGCTCCTCTGTCAGCTAATGTCCAGCTGGACTTGGCCACTGGAGGTTCTAGAGGAAGACTGCAAGCTGGGAGGAAGGAGAAAGCCAGAGTGTCTCCCAGCCTGACTCAGGAAATGCTCCAGCAGCTGCCCTTCTTCCTCAGTCACCTTTCCTGGGACAGGTGCACCATTAGCTGCTTCTGCTTGGTGAAACTCCCTCCAAGTTCCACTGACACTTCCTCTTCCCTCTGACTGGCTCTCTGGACTTGGAGTAAAAGTGGCTGCCTGCTGCTGCTAATCTCTGGGTGCTTCACTGTCCTTCGCTTGCCTTTTCACCCATTCCCATCACCCACCAAACAAATCACGTGCCTTCTCTCCCTTTATTTCAAATAGCCATAGTGGTTTCTGCGTTCTTGGTGGGAAACTGACTGATGCAAATATCTTCTGAAAAGCGTATATACATGAAAGATTATGGCCTGGAGCATCCTATCTTAAAAGATCTCTGAAAAATCTGCTACTCTTTCCTGATTGTTTTTTATTGCCAGGCTTCTTAAAAGTGCTTCTATTTTGCCTGCCTTAGTCAGTTATCTATTGCTGTGCAACATTTTACTTCAAACTTATCAGCTTACAATACACATATCTTTATCTCAGCTTCTCACAGTGGGTCAGACGTCCAGGCACATCATGGATGCATCTCTTCGCCAGTGTTTCATGAGGCTGCAGCAAATGGTCCACTGGACTGTGTTCTCACCTAGAAGTTTGACTGGTGGGAAACCCACTGGACTGTGTTCTCACCTAGAAGTTTGACTGGTGGGAAACCCACTCCCTGCTCCCAAAGTCTTTCACTCCCTTGAGGTTATAGGACCAAGGTCCCCATTTTCTTGCTGGCTGGTGGTTGGGGCTACTGTCAGTACCTACTAACACCTTGCCACATGGCTCTCTCACAACATGCAGCTCACATCTTCAAAGCCAGCAAGGAAGTCTCTCTGTCTCTAGTCAGCTAAGACAGAGTCTTATATAACACCACGTGGTTAAAGGTGTGACATCTCATCACCTGTACCAAAATTCCTTTTGGTTTGAAACAAGTCACAGATTCTATCAGGACTCAGGGAAGGGCTTCCACAAAGGTATGACTCATTGGGGGTCACCTTACTGAGTGCCTGCAACACTGCCTGTGGGTAAACAGATGGCCCACAGATGCACAAAGTGACAAGTCTCCAGGCGCACCTGATATTTTTTCAAGATAATCTGGTGGTCACCGAGAGGAAGCCAGAAGGCGCAAAGAGAAGGGCTAGCTAATTCTTACTAGAAGTAGAAAGATCTAGGGGTTAGGGCAGGAGCTGAGAGAGACCAACATGGAGCCGGCCTGGGGGCATGGACGGGGGTGGAGATAGGAACTGTTATGCCTGTGATGGGGGCAGACCAGTTGGCAACAGGGAGAATATCAAAGGATTAGGAAAGTACTAGAAGTGGGAAGAGCCCAGCCGAAAGAGCTAAGGTGTAATGCTAAGGAAGCAATCAGAAAGCATAAAAACTATTCCACTTTTGTAACTTGAAGACTCAGTTTCCCCTCCCCCACCATCCTAGCCAACTGAAAAGAGGCCTTATGCCCCCAGAGGGTGGGAAACAATGAAGAGCCACACACGAGCCACCACGTTCCCTTTCTGACCCTATGTAATAGTGACACAAGGGCAGAGCCCAGTTTCATTTCCTCTCCCCAGCGTTCTTAAGCTCCTTGTTAAGCTTTCTGGCTTCCTCCCAGTTCTGAAGTTCTACCAGCCCTTTGAAGTAGCTGACTTCCTCAGGGCCGGGCTGTCCCTGTCCCCTCCTCCCTGTTTCTCTTCTGGCTCTGTAGGGTCCTTTTTCAGGGAGTTTTAGATTTTGTAATTTCAGCTCTCCAACTCAGGTGAAACCTCAAATTCACATCTCCAGCCTTGCATGTCTTCTAGGCAGGCACTTGGGAAAAAAGGATGGGAGGACAGGTTTTCACTTTGAGCCATGTGCCCTCCTAGGAGTGGTCCAGCCAATGCATAGAGGGTCCTGTTCCGTTTTTTTTTCTACCCCCCTCTTATATATATATAACATCCGGTCTACCAAACTGAAACCCTGGAAATCTTCTTTGGAATTATTACAATGAGCTATACAGAACGGTTCTTGAGCAGGAGCATAAGAGGATGCATCTTCCTTTTCTTTTCTCTATGCACATCTAATTCTTGTGCCTGGCTTTTCATATCCTCTGTTGGCCAGCCCTACCTAGCTCCCAGCCTCGGGTGATGGCCTCCTGAGTCCTTCACTCTGGTCAGCCTTGGTCTCTTGACTAGTCCCTTTCACAGGAGAGGACCACCCAATCCCTTCCCTTGGATTGAGAAGTCACAAAGCAGATGACGTGAGAATGGGCTCCAGGGCCACACTGCCTGGGTTCAAACCCCAGTTCCATCTCTTATTGGCTGTGTAACATTAGGAAAATGACCACTCTTTGTGCTTCAGCATCCTCAGCTATAAAATGGGGGAGTGGCGTAACAGGTGCACAGCACTTAGAACATTCCTGGCAATTAGGTGACATTGATCAGAAAAACCAGGCAGTGAGGACCTACATCTCCTTTTCCTCTGCCACAGCTTAGCTGTGTTACCATGTGTCATCAAACAGTAACATAACTTACTATTTTTTGTATTTCCTATCCTTTATTTTACAATAAATCTTAGCGACAATCAATTAATTGAATATTGTTTCCAAAATCTTTTTTGTTTGTTTGTTTAGCAGGCCCCAGCCAGGTTTGAATCCACCAGTCCTGGTACATGTGGCCAGCACCCTAACCATTGAGCTACAGGCGTGGTGCCCCACCTCCACCCCACCCCACCTACACCCCCCACCCCCGCACATCCAAAATCTTTATAAGTATGTTTCTTTTTTTTGAGACAGAGTCTCACTATATCGCCCTTGGTAGAATGCCGTGATGTCACAGCTCACAGCCACCTCAAACTCTTAGACTCAAGCGATTCTCTTGTGTCAGGCTTCTGAGCAGCTGGGACTACAGGCGTCCGGCACAACGCCTAGCTATTTTTTATTGCAGTTGTCATTGTTGTTTAGCTGGCCCGGGTTGGGTCGGAACCCGTCACCCTCGGTGTATGTGTCTGGCGCAGTAACCACTGTGCTACAGGCACCAAGCCTGTAAGTAGGTTTCAATTAAGTCTTCTGCAAATTATATGCACAAAATTCTGGATTTATATTTTTAGAAAATAATTCCACAATACCAAATGGCTTTATCTAAAAGCAGTTTACATTTCAACTTATACTGGTAACCACTCGGGGGATCCTAATAAAACACAAGGCATTTTAACATCTAATTGGCTTAAATGATCTAAATATACTAATATTATAACAGGTTACATTTCATTTTTAAACTTCACAGGAAATAAGCTTCAAATAAATGCCTTAAAAGACTAATGCTAAAGTCTAATATTACAATATATCTAAAACATTTCTGTGTTAGTTATTTGCACAATTTTAGAAAACCTCTAGTGTAGCACAGCATAGCTTTTTGTGTGTGTAATTTGCCTTTTTATTTTTAAGTTCAGTAAACTCTTGTCTCAATAAATAAATAATGAAATGGCTCATTTTCTTTCAATTGACAAAAATTAGCTTCTGGCTCATATTTTGTTGCTTATGTGATTAAACTAGAATTTTTGGTATGTACAAGAATAAGGAAGTTTCATTTATTTCAGTTTTAATGAAGGTTAAAATTCCATCCAAATATTAATTATATTTGAAACCATATTTTACATTGCATTTCTGTGATCAGTTTCAGACTCAACCCTAAAGGAAGTAAAAAAAAAAAAAAAAAAATCAATGGCCTTTAGTGTCTGTTACCACTAGAGGTCAGTCTCTAGTCTTTTATTCATAAATATCAACCCCTAAATATTCTGTTATGTCTCCTATGCGTTTACCATGGAGAAAAGCATGAGAGGCTGTTAAGGTTATATCTCAGGCTTATTATTGTGATGTCGTCTAAAGTAGAAGTAATTTCCAAGTCAAGCCTGGTCTGCTTTAGTTGACCGTGAGTACTACTGACACAGGGCGGACTGACGCAGCTTCCCTCTGCTCAGAGCTGGACACAGACTCCATTTCCTGGGCCTAACGCAGACTTGTCAACAAGTTTGATCAGTGTTCTATCTAAGCCACCACTCCCCTGGAAGAATTGATGCTCAAAACATCTCCACATTCCTACACAATGGCAGTTTAAAAATTAACTTCCGTCCACAGGCCTTTGGCGCCAACATTCCTCTTCCCCCAATTCCTGCCTACAGGGAAGTAGATAAGATCAGAAATCATATATAAGGCATTGTAACTCCTGACGGCAACCCGATCTGATGCCCTCCGCTGCGCTGGACGCTTTTCCTCTTTCCTTTCTCTTATCTGTAATAAAATCTATCTCTTACTTAATCGTGGTCCATACATTCATTCTTCAAAGCTGAGAAATTCCAGTAACACTTCTGTGGACCAGGCTCTGTGATAGCAGTTTTATGTACATCACCTCTGAATTCCAAGTCTTTACCCTTGTTATACAGATGAGGAAACTGATGCTCAGGAAAACAATATGATTTCCTCAACATCACACAATTGTTCAACATGGACTTAATTCAGGCTGTGAACCCAGCTCAGCAGTGGTGAATAACAAAGAAAAATTTCTAATGATGCCTGACCTGAAAAAGGACCAACTGAGTTTATTTTATTTATTTATTTATTTTAGAGATGAAGTCTTACTTTGTTGCCCTCTGCAGAGTGCTGTGGCGTCCCAGCTCACAGTAACCTCCACAGCTCCCAGCTATTTTTTTGTTGCAGTTTGGCCTGGGCCAGGCCAGGTTCGAGCCTGCTACCCTCCGTATATGGGGCTGGCGCCCTACCTACTGGGCCACAGGCACTGCCCCACCAACAGAGTTTATTTCACCTAATAGGACATTTGGCATTCACCTGGAGGAGAGGACGTTAAAAGGAGTTAAATAATGCCAACAATTCTTGTGGCTGGTGCCTATAGTCCCAGCTACTTAGGAGACAGAGGCAAGAGAATTGCTTAAGCTCAAGAGTTAGAGGTTGCTGTGAGCCATGACGCCACTGTACTCTACTGAGGGTGAAATACTGAGACTCTGTCTCAAAAATAATAATAATGATAATAATACCAACAACTCTAAATAGAATTTACAGCTAAACAGTTTTTTTTATTTGTTTTGTTTTTGAGACAGAGTCTCACTTTGTCACCCTCGGCTGTGGCATCATAGCTCACAGCAACCTCAAATTCTTGGGCTCAAGTGATTCTCATGTCTCAGCCTCCCAAGTAGCTGGGATTACAGGTATACGCCACAAATGCCCGGCTATTTTTAGAGAGGGGGTTTCACTATTGCTCAGGCTGGTCTCCAACCTGTGAGATCAAGCAATTCACTGGCCTCAGCCTGCCAGAGTGCTGGGATTACAGGCATGAGCCACCGTGCCCAGCCTTAGCTAAACAGATTCTAGCAAAACTGCTCTCTACATGTAGAACCTTTGTTATAAATTCCACTAAATCTAATTTGTCCCTACCTTTTTAACTAAAATGTAATTAGTAAGGTAATTTAAAGGACCAGATGTAACGAGACTATTTATTTAGTTAATAAATAAAGCAGCTATATTTTTGCCTTAGACCTTCAACCACACTGTCTTGGGTGATCAAAATTTAAGTGCATATACCTAGGAAAGGGGCCATTTTTACATGTAATGTCTACAGGTCTTAATGGTATGATTTCTGGTACAAAATTGTGCTGTAATCCTATCATTCCATAAACTTGGCTACATTTGTCAGTGATGTGAATTAAATTTATCCCACACACTAATAATTCCATTGAAATTGATCAGCAGGCACTTTATGTCCTCAACATTAATAAATGTTAGTTCTTATATTGTGCTGAATCTGAATCTGCTCACTAAGATCACAATGAGCTTAGACTTATTTGCTATAATGCCCTTGTGCTTCCTGGTCTACTGCTATTTAGTAAGCTGCTGATTACTAAATAGTAGATAGAGAATAAATTATCAGTCCTGACTACACCAATGCATGTAGAAAAAGGCATCCAAATTCATCCTGCATGAAACACATCCTCTCCAAAATAAATCTACTAAGAAACCTTAATCTTCAAGAATATGAATAAAGAGCACATTCCCTATCGATGAGTGTTGTTTCATATGCAGGATCATGAATTATATTTGTTCTGTAACTTTAGCCCATCAAGCCATTTCTTCATTAAGTCTGTGAAATGTGAAAGCATAGGTCTAAAAAAAAAAAAAAGAAAGAAAGAAAGAAAAGAAAAGAAAAAATTTGGGGTGAAAAAGTACACAGGAACTTTATATATTCCATGTACTCATTTCTATTGAATTGGACATCACAAGGACTTTCAATCTGGAAATGTGTTAAGGATCATTTATTCTAATGTCCCCTTCTCCTCCCGGATCTTGGAACAGCTGTTCTCCCCCCCCAAAAAAAGGCAGTTAATGTGGACTTTTAAGTTACTGTTTTATTCTAATGATAAGCAACCTTATTAGTTCCATTAACTGAAAAGCCTATAAGAGAATAACAGCATGGAAGGATTTTAACCTCTTGTCTGTAGGGGAACAGCCATGCTGCAGAGAATTTCTACTGCAACATAAACGCAAGAAGTAAACTCCTGCGTGCACAGGAGGCGATCTAATTTCAGTTTATTTTGCTTGCTGGCTCACCAAGTTCTTCTCCCCCTGGGCCCTGGATTTATTCTTCCTATTCAAGGCAACAACAGACATGTTTGACAGAAGTAAAATTTAAGTCACAGCAGATCAAATAACCCAAAGATTTCATTCTGATAAGATTAAAATACAAACTCAGTTATTACTGGGGAACTCTGCATCAACATGTAAAGCTACTTTCCCTGCCCCTTCTCCACAATAAAAAAAAAATAAATAAAACTCCAAAAAAAAAAAAAAAAAAAAAAAAAAAAACATGAAAAGCTAGTTGGGCATGGCTCACACCTGTAATCAAAGCACACCAGGAGGCGGATGTGGGTGGATTGCTTGAGTTCATGAGTTGGAGACCAGCCTGAGCAAAAACAGCAAGACTCTGTCTCTACTAAACATAGAAAAACAGAGGCAAGAAGATCGCTTGAGCCCAGAGTTGGAGGTTGCTGTGAGCTATGATGCCACAGCACTCTACCCAGGCAACAGCTTGAGGCTCTGTCTTAAAAAAAAAGTAAAGCTTAAATGTAATTATCATTAGTGTAGTAAAGTATCACAAAAATGGAAAAGCAAGTATCCAATGTATTCAATACTAATATGAAGCCAGTAGGTGAACTGGCTTCACACAATATAGGCCCACACAAAAGAAAAACTTGATTTAATTCAAGCTGAGGGGAGGGGAGGAGTGGAAGGGGAGGATTGGTGTGCTGTTAGCTAAGGGGCACAATGCAAGGGTATACAGCAGACCTCCTGGGGGACACAACTACAACTGGGACCTCACCTAACAAATGCAAACATTGTAAACTAATGGTTTGTACCATCATATTTACCTGAAATATTTATCTGAAATTAAAAGTCATAAAAATAAAATAAAAACATGAAAGGTCACTAAAAATAATGATAATTATAAGTGTGTAGGGAAAGCAAAACTTTACCTCTACTGTCTGAAGGTTTTTCAGCTGGGCCTGAAAATTAAATTGACATAAAACCAATCAACAGAAAAAAGCATGAAAACTTAATAAAAGGGTTACATGGCTCCCAAATCCTTCATAAGGAAATGAAGCCCCAAAGATGCAATTAGAGTTGAACACTTATACTGAATTGGACAAAGAGTAAGAAATTATAAAAATGAGACAAGGCAAAGGAGCTTGGGTTAGAAGTGAAAAAAAAATAAGCATTAGTTTAACAAGTATCATTTGTACCACATTCTCATCCTTGATAATAAATATAATACTTTTTTTATGATACAGGGAGGGCGTCTTTCACATGAGAATTTCAGCTCCTGCTTTGAAGAAACAGAGGAAAGTCAGAGTGATCTTGTACCTGCTGCTTTTCAAGTACCTTTAACTTAAAATATTAATATGCCAGAGCAGCACATTTGGGAGTTGGCACATTCTTAACTCCTTCAAGTACAATAAGTGAAATATAAGTGAATATAATTTTTTTTTTTGAGACAGAGTGTCATTTTGTCACCCTCGGTAGAGTGCCATGGCATCAGGGCTCACAGCAACCTCAAACTCTTGGGCTCAAGCATTTCAGCCTCCCAAGTAGCTGGGACTACAGGCACCTGCCACAACACCCGGCTATTTTTAGAATCGAGGTCTCACACTTGCGCAGGCTGGTCTCGAACTCATGAGCTCAAGCAGTCCACCCACCTCAGCCTCCCAGAGTGCTAGGATTACAGGTGTGAGCCACTGAGTGAATGTAATTTTTAATTATAGTTTTAATCTTGATTGTAGATTCACTTGCAGTTATAACAAATAATAGAGATTAAAAAAGAAATAATAAGAGATCTCCTGTCCTCTTTACCCAGTTACTCCAATGGTGACATCGTGCAAAACTATAGTGTAATATTACAACTGGTATATTGGCATTGACATACCCAATCATAATTTCCTAGGAAACTGAATATAATTTCCAAGGCAACTAATACCCTCCTGAATCAGAATAATTGTCTATTTAATTAATGTTTTTTTTTTTTCTTTTGAGACAGAGTCTCACTTTGTCCCCCTTGGTAGAGTTCCATGGCCTTATAGCTTATAGCAACATCCAGTTCTTGGGCTTAAGCTATTGTCTTATCTCAGCCTCCCAAGCAGCTGGGACTACAGGCACCCGCCACAATGCCTGGCTAATTTTAGAGATGGGGGTCTCACTCTTGCTCACATCCAGCCCAGACCAATGATGTCTTTAGCTAGGATCTGTCAGTAGCACCAAGAACCCTTATAGAAAATAGGCTAGGGCCAGGTGTGGTGGCTCGCGCCTGTAATCCCATCATTTGGGAGGCTGAGATGGGTGAATTGCCTGAGCTTAGGAGTTTAAGACCAGTCTGAGCAAGAACAAGACCCTGTCTCTAAAAAATAGCCAGGTGTTCAGAAATCTGTATTGTAACAAGTTCTTCAGATGATTTCTTTCTTTTTTTTTTTTTTTTTAATTTTAGCTTGCTCATTCGTTTGAAGTACTTTTTGTTGTTGTTGTTCATTTTCTTTTTTCTTTTTTTAGATGTTCTTCCTCTGGCTATGCTCTATCCCCTTGCCTCCCCAGTAGCTGGGATTACATGACGCCCACCACAACGTCTGGCTGTTTTTGATGTTGTTACTAGAGACGGGGTCTTACTCTGGCTCATTGCTGTTGATAACTGGTCTCGAACCTCTGAGCTCAGGCAATCCACCTGCCTCGGCCACCCGCAGCACTGGGACTACAGGCGTGAGCCACCACGCCTGGCCCAGATGATTTCTAATGAATGATAAATTTAAGAGATCAAGCCTAGCCTTTGGTTAGCCCAGCCAGGCCTCTGTAGTCTTTAATTAAGTTGTTCAATTTGAAATTTGCTTTATGGAGTTGGCCAGCCTCAATACATGTGGAAGCTTGAATTTCTCCTCAGATCCATGCCTGGGTTTTCAATCCAGTTTACTGGAAAGGTCTGTACTGAACTATAAAAGCCTTCATACTTATATGGCTTCATATACTACTACTACTGATGAAATGGCTTTCATGCAGAAGGACAGCAAAGTGGCCACACTGCCAGGTCATTTACATTTATGAAGCACTTCAGGACTCATTTCAGCAAATTGCTGAGGCTCTGGTGTGGGCATCTCCTTGGTACACAAGCACAATGAAGCCCCTTGAAAATGGTTGGTACCCCAGGTGTTTATCCCAGGAGCATCCCCCAACAGCCTCCATGACACTGATTTCAACCTGCACCTGCTTCAAAAATCTTTCTTTGGATCCCAGATGTTGAAAACGTCATTCTAAGGGTGGCGCCTGTGGCTCAATGAGTAGGGCGCCGGCCCCATATTCCGAGGGTGGCGGGTTCAAACCCAGCCCTGGCCGAACTGCAACAAAAAAATAGCCGGGCGTTGTGGCAGGCGCCTGTAGTCCCAGCTGCTCGGGCGGCTGAGGCAAGAGAATCGCGGAAGCCCAAGAGCTGGAGGTTACTGTGAGTCCTGTGACGTCACGGCACTCTACAGAGGGCGGTAAAGTGAGACTCTGTCTCTACAAAAAAAAAAAAAAAAAAAAATTAAAGAAAACGTCATTCTAAAACACCTATCTGGAAAACAACATAGAGCTTATCCCACAGGCCTGAACCAGCCACGTCTCCAGGCAGAGCCACGTTCAGGCCGAATGGTTCCAGATCCAGTTTGATTTAGTTCCTTATTGTTCACATGACAGAGAATTCACAAAATATAGATACACTCGCGAAAAGACCATTTCTGACAAACCCAAAACAATTTCCCCATGTTCTTAAAATGTGTAAATATGACTTATTGAGTCAGAACTTGTAACTTTAGCCAACTCACGCAGAGCTTGATAGGCCATAGCCTGCCCTAGCTAATGAGTGATGTCTGCGTAATGTGATAGGCAAATCCACCTCTTCAGGTATCTTTTTCTAAGATTATCAAATACTGAAAAAATGAGTTTTTGTCTCTGGAAATGGGAAAAAAAAAATAGCTGGGTGTTATGGTAAGTGCCTGTAATCCCAGCTACTTAAAAGCCTGAGGCAAGAGGATCACTTGAACCCAAGAGTTTGAGGATGCTGTGAGCTAAGACACTGTGGCACTCTACGAGTGATCAAATGAGACTGTTTCAAAAAAAAAAAAAGAAAGAAAGAAAAAAATAGGCTGTGCCCTGTGGTTCATGCCTGTAATCCGAGAGCTTTATGAAGCCAGGCCAGGAATTCAAGACTAGGCCTGGCAGCATAGTATGACTGTGTCTGCAAAAAATCAAAACTCAAAAAAAAAAAAAAAAAGGAAAGAAAGTCATAGTTTCTCTTGGATTTCACCCTTCACATTTAGTAGTATATCCAAACATTTGCAATTTATTTTAAGAGTCTCGTGCTCTACCCACAGAGCTAGCCAGGCCTCTTCTGCAATTTATTTTCTCTTATTTCTTTTATTAAATCATAAAGAGGTAGATCATGCATGCAATTTATTTTAAATTGCTACTAAGAGGAAGATCAATCATGAACATATCTATCCATTATAATTCTTCTCTGATGAACCCCTTTCAATTTTGCCCTTGAAGATCTACTTTCTGCCCACTTTCAACCTGGGTAGTATTCCATGAGGCTGAATTTAATGAACTGCAACAATCCTTCAAAAAAAAAAAAGCAGGATTTCACTCTATTGCCCAGATTAGAGCACAGTGGTGTCATAGCTCACAGCAACCTCAAACTCCTGGACTCAAGTAATCCTCCTGCCTCAGCCTCCCAAGTATCTGGAACTATAGGCACATACCACCATGACCAGCTTTATTTATTTATTTACATATATATATATATATATTTTTTTTTTTTTTTTTTTTTTTGGTAGGGATGGGGTCTCACTATATTGTCCAGGCTGATGTCAAACTCCTGGCCTCAATTGATCCTCCTGCCTTGGCCTCCCAAAGTGCTAGGATTATGGGTGTAAGCTGCCTTGCCCAGCCAGCTGCACCAACCTTGGGCTGGCTGTGTCCCTCCTTGACATCCATGGCTCCTGACAGTCAGCTTTCTCCATGAAGATTGCCCTCTCCAGGTGCTGACACCCACTCCCTGCCCTCACCTCTTCCCGCCTAAGGGTGGGAGGATCTGTATGGTCCCTGTTGGTGATTCCCAACCCACCTCAATTCTGTAAGGAGTCCCTCTGTTAAGCTATTTTTTCACTTTCCTCATATTACAGTGTTTTCTCCCAAGACCCCAATGTTCAATACGTGAACATACGTGTAACAGACCACTACTGTCTTTCCAATGTTCTCTTTTCCCTCGACTTTATGGACACTGTTATCCCTGTGCTTTCTTCTTGCAGATGTAGGAAGAATTCAAGGAAAACCAACATTTAAAAGGAGAGAAGTCCAGGTGCTGGCTCTCTGGAAGGCTGAGACAAGAGGATTCCTTAAGCTTAGGAGTTCAAGACCAGCCTGAGCAAGAGTGAGACCCAGTTTCCACTAAAAATAGAAAAATTAGCCAGGTGTTGTGGCAGGTGCCTGTAGTCCCAGCTACTTGGTAGGCTGAGGCAAGTAGGGTGCTTATACGCAGGAGGTTGAGGTTGCTGTGAGCTAGGCTGACTCCATGGCACAGCAGTGAGACTCTGTCTCCAAAAAAATAAAAATAAAATAAAGCCTGAGGTTCCCAGGCTTCTCAAACTCTCATTCCTACTTAGTTAGCACCTAACAAGGGTATCTAACCTGTGGCCTGCAGGCCACATGTTGATTTTGTGAGAACTGTTTTTGCTTATATGTGGTATTGGCTATCACAAAAAGTAGGCACAGACCTTTTCTTTGGCTGATCAGCTTTCATTGTGCTTGGGTATTTAATGTGTGATTCAAGACAACCCTTGTTCTCTCAACATGTGGCAGAGAAAAAAAAAAAAGGTTGGACATCCCTGACAGAATCTTCTTTCCAGAGGCTCACAGGGGCCTCAAACTAAATGCTTGAGGGTGAACGCTATAATAAGCTATCCAGAGCCCCTTCAGCGATAATGGGCTTAGTCACCCAGATGCTGATAATGTTGCTGGAAAACAGCCCTCAGCTGATGGCCTTCTTGGGGGTCTGGCTGGGCTGAAAAAAAACTGCCTCGTCCCAAGTCACACCTCTTTCCAGGGCAGTCTACACCCACTGACTAATCAAGCCGTCAGATACAAGGTCTGGTCCCCTTGACCCAACTTGCAAAAACGTCTACTCTTCTAACAACCCCCAAACCAGCAACAGTGTTCTGTTTCGGGGATTTTCATGTTGTTGCAGTCAAACTGTCGGACTCTCAAGGGGCCAGGGGTCGGCCTTACTGTTGGCAGAAGGCTTCAGAAGGCCTCATGATAATAACTGCTCCCATTTTCCACAGAAAGCAGGCTTCCTTCATAATCTCAGCCTAATGCTAGAATTTTCAGTCACTTTCAGTTATTAGAATAGTTCCTGCTAGCTGTTAATGACTTATTCTTAAGTTTCACTGAGTTTATTTTAAAGGTTCAGTTTCATATCCATTTATGTCTCTCCCACTCCCCCCCACTCCTGCGGCAGAACACAGGTGTGGTCTGGTTCACACGCACCCATTTTTCCCCACCACATCCCCGTTGGTAATGGCCAGGTAGGTGGAAACAGAAGAGAGAGGTGCCCCGTGAGACCCAGCTCATTGTCCTCGTGCTCCGTGTGGATAGAAGGCAGGCATCATCTTCCGGCAAGGGATTTGCTCCTAAGCAGAACCTGACGTTCTGGGGGTTCTTTATAAGAGATTCAGTCTCAACTTCAAGCCCAGCTCCTGAGCTGCCAGTCTTATATGTCCCTTTCCTCTTTGCTTAATGTCAGGGTATCCCAGACAAGACCAAAGGTCCACATGAGTTCGAGACCAGCCTGAGCAAGAGCTAGAACTCATCTCTACTAAAAAGAGAAAAAGTGAGGCAAGAGGATCACTTGAGCCCAAGAGTTGGTTGGAGGTTGCTGTAAGCTATGATGACACCACAGCACTCTACCCAAGGCAACAGCTTGAGACTCTGTCTCAAAAAAAAAAACAAAAAAAAAAACCAAAGCTCCAAATTATCTGCTCACCATAGCCAACTCCTAGGTCTTCAAGGCTTATGTGGAATCCATCTTTCAAGCCTCCAGGATATCATGACTTCAAGTGGAGATGATTGTGACCCTGCCCTGTCTGTCAGTCTCCCACTATGCTGTCTCTTCCCATTGCACTTTGCTGTGGCAGCACAGGGGCTGGACAGTGAGCCTAGCACTCCGCAGCTGCCCAGACAGGTAATGGCACATCAGATACCCACAAACTTGTGAGTAGTTCTCTGGACAGCTCCTTCCTCAGCTCTCAGGATGGGAGGCAACCCAGATCCGTCTGCTGCCTTTGTTCTGGGGAATGAAAAGTCGTATATGACTATCATACTTCTGCAAAAGGCAACAGCCTTCTCCCTCTCACCGTCATTTCACTTTGGGCTGTGAGGTGGTGGTGCTGGCTCTGCATTCTGGTTCCTCTTAGCAAGTCTTGTCAGGGCATAGCTGGCCCCAGCAGCTGTGATTCTAGGAATTTAGAATGTGAGGTGTTTAACTCATTTGATCCTCAGCTATGACCGTTAGGACACCATGAGTTGCCAATATTTAGCAGCTGTTGCCATGTTTAAAATTAATCGCCTCTCCCCTAACCATATTCTGAACCTGTATTATCTATCTTGCAGCAGCCTATCACCATTCTCCCTGCAAGTCAAGACAGTCCCTCACAAATCAGAAAGATTGCTCAGCTTGCTTTTCAGTTCCAATGATCCCAGGTGGAACCTGTGAGTCATTCAATTCCTCCCCTTCCTTTATGCCTCTGCTCTGTTATCTGGGCACATTGTTCCCCTGCCTTTGGCAGCCCCTGCGTCTGCCCAACCGTCTTACCTAGTGATTCTCAGCCTTGGTTTCTCATTAGACTCACCTAAGAAGATTCAGACTCCAATGATGCCTATATCCAATTTTAAGAGATACTGATTTAAATGGTCTGGGGTGGAGCCTGGACAATTACCAGGAGGTTCTTATGTGCACCCTCTCACCTGAACTCCTACAGAACTAAATGGTCTTCCCAGCTCCTCACCCTCCTGTAGTCCATCCTTTATGCTGCAAAGCTGATCATATCACGGCCCAGCTTAAAACTCTCCTCTGTATCCCCATGGCCTTCAGGGTAGAGCCTAGACTCTTCAGCAGGACAGAAGGGGCACAGCGCTCAGAAGACAAAGCTGGCAAGGGAGTTGGGGCCTCATCACACAGAAATTTGACTCTGGGGCTAACTGCTTGTGCTGCTTCATACCTACCATGCTGGAGACCACAGCAACACCGGCTTTTGCTCATTCGAACTCTACTCACTGAGACCTACTATGTGTGAGGCACTGTGGCTATGATGAGGAATAAAACAATCATCCACACAGACCTTACCTCCAGGGCTAGTTGGCTGGATCACTGAAGGAACCACAGCCACCCTCCCCCAGGGCAGGAATAGGATTGACCACATCTCTCTGTGAACCCACACTATGACCTGATGATGACGGTACAATAGCACCTGTATCCGTCAGTACAGCTCCTCCTTTATATGGATGTATTTTCCTAAACAGCATAGCATAAATGCCTTGAGGTCAAGAATTACATTGTTTTCATAGCATTGTATAATGTCTAAAGAAATGAAGAACAGAAATAAATCAGTTAAAATAATTACTTGTACAAACATAGTTTTTTCCCTTCTCTCTCAAAAAGAGTTGACGAAAAGAGTGCTGGAAAATTACCAGGTCAGCCTATATTTAGCCTAGCTCCTTGGGATATCTAATTTTATGTCCTATAGTTAACAAACATTAATGAAGTGTCTAAATGACATGGTTCATTGAATTATTACTCCGTGATTGTCCTATTTCCAGTGTTTGGTTTTGTTTCCCTCTTGTCTTTCTACCTACTATTGAGGAGGGATACAATTTGATCTTCTTTGTTTTATAAAAGATCACCTGAGTGGACTTTGAAGTTAGTACAGCTTTTAGGCTAAGTAGACAGTCAGGGAATAAGAACATCCAAAAAGAAAAAGCAAATGAGGATCGGAATGTGCATCACCACATTGGCCAGGTGGGCTCTGAGGGAGTGGACACAGCCTCCCTTGAAAGACCTCGGAGGTCAGGCAGAGTCCTGGCCCATGGGGAGGCACCGTGGAATGAACCAGCAGCTCTTGGGTGTGGGGCACCATATTTAACCATGACATGGGGTATAATTATTGCAGCTGACTCACAAATGTGGGACACAATCATTATCTCTTACTGAAGCCCACGTGATGTGAGGACATTATGGTAATTCTTTGTCACACCATGTTGAAATAACAACAAGGTGCTGATGATTTCAGGGCTAAGGCTCCTCGTCATTGATCTCACCAGCAAGTCAGACTCTCACCTATTTAAAATTAAAGAGTAAACCTGGGCCTAGCAGCTCACACATATAATCCTAGCACTCTGCAAGGCGGGCGGGGATCACTTGAGCCAAGGAGTTGGAGACTGCAGTGAGCTGTGATGACGCCACTGTACTCCAGCATGGGTGACAGAGTGAGAACCTGTCTTTAAAAAAAAAACAGCTGAGGCACCCAGAGAATAGTAGAAGCTGGAAAGTGAGAAGCCATTACCCTACATGCACATCCCGAGCCTGAACAAGGGAAAGGAAATGGAACTTCTCACCCAGCGTGGGCTAGAGACAAGGAGAGCTATAGTCACAGAGGAAAGCAGCCCTGCCAGAATCCAGACCTGACGCAGTGAGAGTGGGAGGAGAAATACCCGAGCCCTCTTCCTTCCACACTTTGTGCTCCTGCTGGTGCCTTCCACTGGGGGAATTCAACCACCCAGAGGGCAGTCCCCTGGGGCAGAATAGGGCAGAGAAGGAGGGAGATGAGGAAGAGAGGAGAAGAGCCAGCACAGTACATACGTATGACATTTATTGTTTACATTGACCTTTCTAATCCACTTGGAGTTTTTCTTTTTGATATATGGTATGTGGTAGTGATGAGCCTTTAATTTCATTTTTCTGAGTAGCCATACAGTAATCGTAGGTATATACAAGGTGACATAAAGTTCATGTGCAATTTAAAATGGTTTGATGCGTAAATTGCACACAAACTTTATGTCCACCCTGTATATCGAGTCATTTCCCCATCTATTGTAACTGTGACCATTTTTAAGCTGAACTCTAGATGACATGGACAAGGGAGCTCTGATCAGTGTTTTCTACTCTGTTCTATTGATTTATAATAACATTGTTTTAATTATTGTGGCACTATAATATGTTTTAACATTTAGTAGAGAAGCTCCTAAGTATTCTAAAATTCTGATGAAAAAATAATAGGGAGTGAATAGCTTTGAAAATTGGAGGGGAAATGTCAAATATAAAAAGGTTTCTAGGCTCGGCGCCTGTAGCACAGGGGTTACTGCACCAGCCACATCCACCGAGGCTGGCAGGTTCAAACCTGGCCCAGGCCAGCTGGACAATGACAACTGCAACAAAAAAATAGCTGGGTGCTGTGGCGGGTGCCTGTAGTCCCAGGTAATTGGGAGGCTGCGGCAAGAGAATTGCTTACACCCAAGAGTTTGAGATTGCTGTAAGCTGTGACACCACAGCACTCTACTGAGGGTGAAATAAGTGAGACTCTGTCTCAAAAAAAAAAGTCTCTACGGTCACAAGGCCGGTCCTGTAGGCTTATGCTTGTAATCAGCATTTTGGGGGTCCAAGGTGGGTGGATTGCCTGAGCTTATGGGTTTAAGACTAGCCTGAGCCAAAGTGAGACCCTATCTCCAAAAATAGCTGGGCATTGTGGCAGGCACCTATAGTCCCAGCTACTTAGGAGACTGAGACAAGAGAATCACTTGAGCCCAAGAATTTGAGGTTGCTGTGAGCTGTGACGCCACAGCACTATACCGAGGGCAGCTCACAGCAACCTTAAACTCCTGGGCTCAAGGATTATACTTTTTCTTCTACAAGACATAAAAACAAACAAAAAAACAAACAAAAAAACTAGAATTCATTTTTCTTCTTGTTTTGATTATCTTTTGCTGGGAACAAAAGTCCCACCCCAAACTGTGACTTAAAACAATAATTATTTATTTTTGTATGACTCTGTGTGTTGATTGGCCTTGTCTGGTCAGTCCTTCTGCTCCATGTCCTCTCTGCCAGAAGGTCTCCCAGTCTGGGATGTTGAGGAGGGGTATGGGCTGTCAGCTGGGAGCTTAGCTGAGGATGCTGGTCAGAGAGTTTTGGTTCTCCAAGGAGAGTATCCACATGGCTAGGATTTTAAAAAGCCAGTGTTTAGAAGAGTATGAAATGAGAGCTTTAGATTTCTTCAGACCCATCCTCAAAAGTGACATGACACCTCTTCCTTCTGACTCAGCTGGCCAAAGAGGGACACGAGGCCGCCAGTCCACACTCAGAGGGAGAGCAAATTGCCACTCCTCTCATCCAGAGGGGGGATCTAAGCACTATACCCATCTTTAAGCCACCATGTTCCTATATTTTCTTGGAAAGAATAAGGAAAAGAGTTCTCTCGTACTTCCAAAGACCTTTTATCTTCTGTCTCTTTATTCTGAATGTGGTTTGCATTTGCACTGTGACTCACTTGTTAACGTAGTTCAAATATAAGCATAATTACAAAGGAATGAAAACAGAAATGAGATACTTTGTCCAGATGACCTACTCTAGGAATGAAAAAAAGTTTGAAATGACTTCTGAAAAAATAATTTAAGTCGTAAGCATCTTAAATGCAGCCGCAGTGCTCTATTTTAAAAGAGGTAGGGAGTGAGGGAAGGGAAAAGAAAAAGAGCTATTTTTAGCCACAGCTGCAGTTGATGGGAGACAGTTTGCAATGATCAAGGAGGGATTCATCAAAACCTGAATTTAGGGTGGTGCCTGTGGCTCAGTGGGTGGGGCGTTGGCCCCATGTACTGAGGGTGGCAGGTTCCAACCTGGCCTCAGCCAAACTACAACAAAAGGTAGCCGGACATTGTGGTGGGCACCTGTAGTCCCAGATACTCGGGAGGCTGAGGCAAGAGAATTGACTAAGACCAGTAGTTAGAGGTTGCTGTGAGCTGTGACACCATGGTACTCTACCGAGGGCAGTAAAGTAAGACTCTGTCTCTAAAAAAAAAAAGAAAAAAAACCCCTGAATTTACGGTATGTGTTATTAGAATTCTACTCTCTATTTTCCTTTTCATTATTTGATCTATTATATTTCATGAGAAAATTTAGAATCTAGTAGGACACTATGTTATTCTAATGCTTGGCAATGATAAATAAAATAGAGAAAAACCTAAAAGATATAGCTAGTATCCAAAACAAGATAAACAGGCTTGTTACCCATAGCTCAGTGGTTAGGGTGCCGGCCACATGCACCAGGGCTGGTGGACATGAACCCATCCAGGGCCTGTTAAACAACAATGACAACAATAACAACAACAACAAAAATAAAAACAGCTGGGCGTTGTGGAAGGTGCCAGTAGTCCCAGCTACTCAGGAGGCTGAGGCAAGAGAATTGCTTAAGCCCAAGGAGGTTGCTGTGAGCTGTCTACCACTCTACCAAGGGTGACAGAGTGAGACTCTGTCTGAAAAAGAAAAAAAAAGTAGCCAATGAGAGAAGACAGTTCAAATTTGCACAGACATGACAACCAAGGAATTCAGCAGACAGGAATCAAGTTCACGTAAGACAAACCCCAAAATCAAAATTACTAAGTGCTTGAAGAAAGTTAATGCTAAGAAAATCAAGAAAGTCCACATTTAAAATGTGTATTCTCTCCTGATAGAATTAATGTATAGAACAATTCCATAGACTTTGAAAATAATTATGCTTAGGATGTTCAAATACTTTTATAAAGAATTATGTCCAGTTTAAAAGAATAAGAAATCATGGAACAATAACAAAAATAAGAATAGTTTTTTTGTTTATTTATTTTGTGTGTTTTGTTTGTTTGTTTGTTTTGTTTTGTTTGTTTTTTGAGACAGAGTCTTGATTTCTTGCGTCCAGTAGAGTACTGTGACGTCCGGGCTTACAGCAACCTCCAACTCTTGGGCTCAAGCGATTCTCTTGCCTCAGCCTCCAGAATATCTGGGACTACAGGCACCTGCCACAACATCTGGCTGTGTTTAGAGATGAGGTCTTGCTCTAGTTCAGGCTGGTCTTGCACTCATGAACTCAAGCAATCCACACGCCTTGGCCTCCCAGAGTGCTAGGATTACAGGTGTGAGCCACCGCGCCTGTCCATAAAAGTAGTTTGATATAGAGAAAAGCTCAATTAAAATCATAGCCATTGGGAAAACACACACGGTATGTGAGATAAATCAGAGACTTGGTATCTTTTTGTGCTTTCTACCACACAATACTATAGTTTAAATGGGTCCTCTTCAAAATTCGAATGTTGCTAATCTCATAGTACTAAGAAGTGGGGCCTTTAAGAGAACACTACTTTTCTCATAGACTAGTTGGTGAAACTGCAAGGGGACTTTGATCTGGGTCTTGTTGCTCAGTGCACAAAGATCCAATTATTGAAACAACAAAGATTGCCAAGGAAGAAAGGAATTTTTCAATAGGACAGACATGTTGTCTGGAGAACAAGAAGAACTGCCTGAAACACGTCTCAAATCTATCTTCCCAACTAGGAGGATCATGGGCTTTTAGAGGAGGGCCCATGTGCCTTGAGGCAGGTCATCGTATAACTAGCAAGGAGCTGGGTACACTGGGGGCAGGTTGAGGGGTAGTAACAAATCTTAGGATCAGAAAGTCTGCCCAAGGGTCTTCAGAATCCCAGCTCCTTTGTCCTGCAGAAAATCTGCCATTTTTAGGAAATAATTCCAAAGTTCAAGTAGTTGCTTAAAGCAGAGGATTGTATTGGGGTGGTTGAAATTTATTCAATGGGGGCCAGTTACAGACTGACAGTACAAAATGATCCTATTACATATTCTTATGCATATGGCTTCAATATATGGTGTTACTGACCCCACCCTCCACCCATGGAGCATTTTATTTATTTATTTATTTATTTATTTATTTATTTATTTATTTATTTATTTATTTTTGAGACAGACAGTCTTACTATGTTGCTCTCAGTAGAGTGCTGTAGCGTCACAGCTCACAGTAACCTCAAACTTTGGGGCATAAGCGATCTCTTGCCTCAGCCTCCGAAGTAGCTGGGACTACAGGTGCCCACCACAAAGCCCGACTATTTTTTGTTGCAGTTGTCATTGTTGTTTAGCAGGCCCAGGCCGGGTTTGAGCCCAGCTGCCACCGTGTATATGGCTGGCACTCTAACCGCTGAGCTATGGTTGCCCACCCCATGGAGCATTTTAAATAGTGTTAACTCTACATTTACAATAATTTATTCCAGGAACAAGAGGCTCTGCCTATAGCAAAAGCTTAGAAGAACCAGTAGTTAAGGAAGAAAGCATTGTCCAGATCCCTGATCTTGGCCACTTTCCTTCCTTATATCCAGAGTGTCATTCTTTCTTCACAAAGGGTCACAGCTAAGGCATTTTTGCAGCTATTTGCTAAGTAGTGTCCTATCATGAAGCAAGATCTGTTTTTCTTTCTTTTATTTTCTTTTTCTTTTTTCTTTCTTTCTTTCTTTCTTTCTTTCTTTCTTTCTTTCTTTTTTTTTTGAGACAGAATTTGACTCTGTCTGCCAAGGTTGAGTACTATGGTATCATAGCTTACAACAACCTCAAATTCCTATCCTCTTGCCTCAACCTCCCAAGCAGCTGGGACTACAGACACCTGCCACAACAGCCAGCTAGTTTTTCTATTTTTAGTAGAGATGGGGATCTTGCTCTTGCTCAGGCTGGTCTTGAACTGCTGAGCCAGGCAATCCACCCACCTCAGCCTCTCAGAGGGCTAGGATTACAGGCGTAAGACACCGTGCCTAGTCCTGAAGCAAGATCTTAATACATTTTTGTTGTTTTTAGTTGTGTTGTGAGGAAGAAATTCTCAGAACTCTGACAAAACTACAGCTATTTGGGAAACAAGTAGAGAAAGAAAGCAGGTCAGAAAACCATGATTACAGCAACCCCCTTCCCACACTCCTTTAAATCCTCATGGCCCTGACAAGAGTGTAGCCATCCTGGGAGGACAGCTAGTGATAGAGCAGGTCAGGGGCCAAATGGCACAGTCACAGCAATCCCCTCCACACCCTCCTGAAATGCTTTAGGGCCAGTGTTCCTGGGAAGCATCAGGATCACCTACCCTGCTCCTGGCTGATACTAGAGATAAGGTCTTTTTCTTTGTGCAAGATTAAGACCTTCTGTGGAAGGCAGTGATTCTAAAATCAGTCTGGGCCACAGCATCTCTCACTCTGTAGGAAAGATGACGTCTCTCACCTCTCATGACCCCGTCCCACCATCCCAACTACATTAATAAAAGTCCATGGAAACTGTGAACTGAGCTGACTTCTGGTCAGACTCCTTTCTGCTCCTTTAAAGTGAAGTCTATCTCCCACCACCCCCACCCCGAACTGGCCTCCTCTCCTTCTTTTGGACTCTGGCAGGACTCTGTCCCTAAACCTCACAGTATGATAAATAAATTTGAATTGAATTATGTTAAAGCAATGTTTCTGATATCTGTGGAACTCCAGTTAACATTCTGACTCTTTCACAACACTATACTGTCTTCCCAGTGACAGAAAATGCTGAAAAACATAGTCCACTTACGATTACGTATAGTGAGCAAACAGGAGACGCCAAGGCAGAAAAAACTTCAAGGCAGCTCTTTGAGAAGGGCCTGTGTGCCTGGTAAGCACATATAATTGCCAAATTCAGTCAGTGAACTGATGGCTAACAGTGACTTTGGCCTAACTGGACATCTTCTGTAGGAATAAGACAGTCACTATGCTATATTGCACTATGCTGTAATGGTTGAAAGAGTGAGCAGGAGAGCTAGCTGGGAAGCCTGTTACTTCCTTTTTTTGTTTTAATTTGTTTTCATTTCCAAATAAGATTTCCAGTGCTTTGCCTCTACCTTAGAGGCCAAGCAGGTGAGAAATAGGTTAAGGACAGGTTGCAGACCTCAGTATAGTTTGGACTTGGGGAGGTCAACGGGAGCCTAGGTCTTCAAAATCTTCATTGATTTCTGAACTTTGAGGAAGATAGCTTTAAATAATAAACAAACAAGCAACTTTAGTCCACAATGCACAGGAAAAGAAAAATCCTGGAGAAGTTTAAGAGGACTAAATTTGGCCCTAAGCAGATTAAAAATTAGATCAAATTCTAAGGTGCCATTAAGGCCTGTAGGAATTAACGGCTGTGTGGAGTGCAGAGGCAGCAGATGCTATGACTATCTGATTTGCCCAATATTCCTTTCCTGCACTTCTAAATTGAGGTTACATTGAATACAATCCCCGTGTACCTTCTTGCTGGCCACCTTGTTCCTGAAGGCATCACCTGCCTTCCAGACCATGCTGCTTCCACCTTTGCCAGATTCTTTACCAAGCTTCCCAAGGAGGCAGGAGTTCAGATAGAAGCCCTGATCTGTACTCCCCAGCCTGAGCCCTAACCGTGCTGAGTCAACCTTCTGCTCCCAGCTTGGATGAAATGTCACACCATGAAGGTCTGTTTTCCTGACAGCCAACAAGTGATTGGATGGTACACCCCACAAGTGCAGGATAGTCTATTCTCTGAGCCAAACTTGACTAATGAGAAATGGGATATAGAAGGAAACAGAGAGAGCCAATACCAGCTCCTTCATTCTCCTGGGGACTGCTTGAAGCTTTGTTTTCTCCCTAAACAGAATTTCTCCAGGTTCAGCACCTGTAGCTCAGCAGCTAGGGCACCAGCGACATACACCTGAGCTGGTGGGTTCGAACCCAGTCCAGGCCTGCCAAACAACAATGACAACTGCAGCCAAAGAATGGCCAGGCATTGTGGCTGGTGCCTGTAGTCCTGGCTACTTGGGAGGCTGAGGCAAAAGAATTGCTTAAGCCCAAAAGTTAGAGGTTGCTGTGAGCTGTGATGCCACAGCACTCTACCAAGGGTGACATGGTGAGACTCCACCCCCCCCCCAAAAAAAAAAAAACAAAACTTCTCCATGGAATGGTTCCATGTGCTAACATCCCTGCTGAGACCACGATGAGCCTCTTCACAGCCCATGGTGCCATGGTAGCTCACATGGTAACTTGTCCCAGCCTTCCACCATGCAGCCTCCCATTTTTTCTTGCCTCTTTTCCCCTATTTCTTCCCCTTTTACTATCCTGGGCTTGCACTTCACAAATCAGGTGTCAGCTTTTCAATCCTTGTTTCAGGCTGTACTTTGCAGAAAAGGTTTTGGGATGGAGAATTCTGATAACAGGACTCATATGATTGTCATGCCGGATATCTTCCCCTTTCCCCTCTGGGGCCAACTCCCACTTTTCTTCACCCTGCCAACTGCCCTGGGTACTGAGCTATATCAGCAGTTTTCCCAGCACCCTGTGGCCACAAGCTAGATCCAGCCAATGGAAGACCCTGGTAGGCAATTGGAGGGAGAAAGTGCCCTGTGAGAGGTCACCCTGGACTGGTTGTAGTTGCAGCTGATGGTCTCCTCTGTCCCACTTTCTTTTTTGATTTCTGAGAACTGCTTCCTCTTCAAATCGCTTTGGATCTAGAGCACATAACTCCACACTGCCACCTTCAGATCACTGTACTTCCCTCTGCAGCGCCTCTATACCCTGACCCCCACTCCTTTGCAATTAGTCTCTTTATAAATAACCCTTCTCAGATTATTCTAATTTGAGACTGCCATCTGCTTCCTGTTGGGGCCAAGAGTGAAAAGGAGCAGCTAAATGATAATATGATTTATCTATTTTGGAATAGTGAGTAGCAGTTACAAATCAGCTCATGTCTAGTAGCAAAAGAAAGTGATGCATTAATTTTTTTTAAAACACTTAAGGTCAAACAATCAGAGTTCTGGCAGAAAACAGAATTTCACTGCCTGAAGGGACTTTAATGCAGGGACTATTTAGGAGAGAGCAGCAAAGTAAAGGGGATCAAGAAGGGACAGGGAAGGGTGGCACCTGTGGCTCAGTGAGTAGGGTGCCAGCCCCATATACCGAGGGTGGTGGGTTCAAACCCAGCCTGGCCAAACTGCAACAAAAAAATAGCCAGGCATTGTGGCGGGCGCCTGTAGTCCCAGCTGCTCGGGAGACTGTGGCAAGAGAATCGCATAAGCCCAGGAGTTGGAGGTTGCTGTGTGAGTCCTGTGGTGTCATGGCACTCTACTCAGGGTGGTAAAGTGAGACTCTGTCTCCACAAAAAAAAAAAAAAAAAGAAGAAGGGACAGTGATGCAGCAGGTCTAAGAAAGAGCAGAAAGCTACCCCTCCTATTGAATGAACAAAAAGAATGATCAGTGTCGCACAGCTGTTCATTTAAGTCCATTCAAACTGGGAGCCCCGGACAAGTCCCATCATGGAAGGACACAGGTCCTGACAGAGGCTCAGTTTGCAGCAGGTTGGGAATGAAGCAGAAATGCCCTGACCTTTGTCCCCTCCTACCCCTTCTGCCCACTAATCTCTCTGTAATCTCTTGTCTCCGGTTGCTTCTCTTACTGGCTGAACCCAGCTGGAAACCAGAAGGATGTGGCCCTTGGAGTCAGCCCATTTGGACTCAGAATGGGGCTCAGAAGGACAAAGAATGGGTTTGTGTTGGTGGGAGTGGGGAGGTAACAGACAATAACCAGTATGGTCAGAATATCAAAGTCTATTCAAATATAATCCTAATTTTGTGAAAAGTAATAAATGTATTATGTATGAGACAATTGAACTAGACAATTACCGCAAGTGGCGGAATAATAATAAATGGTTTTTATTTTTGTAGTGTTTGGTATGCTTTCCAAATCAAGGAAATTACTGTGTATGACTTTTAAATTTATTTTAGAAAAAGTAAATGCTGATTGGAAATATGTCTATTTTAATTTTCTTTCTTCTTCCTTTTTTTTTTTTTTTTTTTTTTGAGACAGTGTCTCACTCAGTGACCCTGGGGTTGAATCCCCTGGCATCATAGCTCACAGCAACCTCAAACTCCTGGGCTCAAGGCATCCTCTTGTCTCAGTCTCCTGAGTAGCTGGGACTACAGGCGCTCACCACAATCCCCAGCTATTTTTAGACATGAGGTCTTGCTCTGGCTCAGGCTGGTTTTAAACCCATGGGCTCAGGCAATCTACCCGCCTCAGCCTCCCAGAGTGCTGGGATTACAGGCGTGAGCCACCACCCCAGCCTTAATTTTCATCTTAAAGGAAGTATTTACTATCAGTGACTCCTTGTAATAGGAAATTTGACCTCCTGAATTTTTCCCAGAAGCAAGATCTCATCTAGAGTTAAGATTAAGGCCAAAGGAAGGGGTTTTTGTGTGTTTTTCACAGCACTAGTTTTCACACTATTCTGAAAACCAAAAAGAAAGAATAACAAACCAATGTGAAACCAATAAGAAAGAAAAATAAACCAAGATGCTATCCCAGTTCTAATTTTATTAGATCTGGAATCCCATTGATTACTATTAACTTTGTTATACAGCCAAGCTGAGTTGTGCCATTCAGTTTGTCAAACAAAATTTCACATCCCAGAGTTGAATGCACAAACCTGTGTGGAGGTGTTACCGTCGTCCAGGCATATATCACTTCAAAATCCTTTCAATTTAATTGTAAACAAATATCCCTCTCAGATTATATTTGTTTTCAAAACTGCTTTTAGAACTGCATCATTTCTTTTTCTATCATTTTATGACATTTACATTTTTACTTAAACTACAAATAAGGTGACAGGGAGGTCACAGTGATATTGGCAGCAGTCTGTATTTACCCTGGTGTTTTCCACACCCTGCCTGCCTTTTCTATTCTTAGCACTGTCCTCAGGCTCATTGTCAGCTCACATTCAGTGCAGGGGCCAAAAAAAAAGGCAGCTATTTCATCTGAAGAAATATTCCCTGTGTTCAGAATGAGTTAGCAAATCTTTGGAATGTCACGGACCAGCTGTTGGAGGCAATATTCCTAAAACAAATTCTGAATCTCTACCAACATCTTGCCCTTGAGCCAAGCAGCAGTTTGGGAGCCTACCACACCCACCAGTCATCAGACGTCTTCATAAACTCCCACACTCAGTGTGGGCTCAGGTGTCCTAACCTCCACCGGCTGTGCAGCTATTTAAAGCCAAGGATTATGCAGAGACAGCAGATGCATCTTCCATCTTCAGAAATCTAAAATTTTAAGGAACATCTAAATAGCACAGATTAAAATTTGCTGACTTCAGTAATCAAACTTTCTAAAGTCGTTTTCTAAACGTAATGTTAATTTATAAGAGGATATAGTAATGCATATCTTATTAACATTTCATAAGTGTCCATAGAATTTATACTATTTTTTAAAATAAACGCTTCAGATAAGATTCAGTTTAGATTAAAAAAGATGAAATAGGTACATAATTGAACTTTTTAAAAAATTAAGATTTATATCTAAAAATTCCAACTGCAGTACAAGGCAGGTTATTATCATGAAGCATAAATGGATTTCAGATCCAATTTCCAACAACTTTATTTTCATTTCCTGACTCCACCTTTACAAAGTACCACTTTAATTAAAATACACTAAGAAAAAAAAAAGCTTATCAAGTGAAAGGAATCCCACAACTGTTTTTAGCAATATAAAAATGTTCATAAAATGACTAAGAATTCTTTGAGTGCATATGGCTCTTTTGCTATCAGTTATCACAAATGCAGCCTCCCCAATGTTGTCAGAGTAAAGAAGAAACAAGCCCCACTCCTCTCTCCTAGCAAACTACAGTCTCTTGTTAAAAGCAGTATCAGTGTGAGCTGCACAGACATATTGAACAGGTCTCCTTTCTGAGTAAGAAATAATAAAGACAACCTCAACATACCAGGAGCTGTGTACATGTTTTTAATCTTCATAAAACTCATGGTAAATCCTTTCAAACGTCGGTGATACAATCATTCCCAGGAGATCATTAACTGAACTATAATATTGGTGTCCTGTGAACAGGAACCGATAAGGTTTCACTGAGTCTCAACTGGATCCTTCACTTCTACCACCAAAATCCCATCGTGACAGAGGATCGCAGACAAGTCTTTGGTGTCCACGCCATCTGGCAGTCTGTACTGTCGAGTGAAGCTTCTTGAGACAAACCCGTGCTCGTCCATTCTGGTTCCGTGCTGCGCCTTGATCAGCAGCCAGCCTTCGAAAGTCTGAATGATGATGTCCTCGGGGAGGAACTGGACCACGTCCAGCAGGATCTGAAAGCGGGCTTTGCAGCCTCCGGGCAGCGACTCTGTGGCCGAGTCCCCTGCAGGAGGCTGCGCCTCGGCTCTGGGCTTATTCAGGTCGGTGATGGTTGGCCCTGGCAGTGCATATAAAGCATGATCCAGTCTGCAGTCTTCCAAACCTCGAGCTTCAAACTCCTCCTGGTAGCGCACTGGAGTCTCTATCAGGTGCCTCAAAATGATCTTTGCCATACTGGAGGCAAAAACAGCATCCAACCGCCTAGCCTCGTCCACCCGCAGTCAGTGGGCGCCTTCGCAGGTGCCGCAGCCCGGATTTGCAGTCGGAGCAGCTCGCGGTTTGCAGCCCTCCCCAGACACAGCCACTTAATTAGGCCTGAATCATAACGCGGCACACTCCCTTGTCTTTTCTCACGCACTGACAATAAAGGGCTATTTATAGGGCATGTTTCGGAATTACATTTAGCACACAGCAAGCAAAAGCTGCCCGGTCAAGGACTGCTCTCACATTCTCAGTTATCCTTGGCAAATGCGTTGTGCCTTGCTTACCTCAAGAGAAAAAGGGAGTAGGGATCAGAAACAGCACTGAAGCATATCTGAGTGCTTTCTCCTGGTGAACTACAATGATCTAAGGAAACAAGACTTCTTAGAACATGCAGAGATGTGCACTCGACTTGTGTTACCAGCTAATACTCTCCAGATGCAGACTTAGGGAGCAAGAATGTAGCTATAGTTGATGATAAATTAAGACACATGTATATATTCAAATCTCAAACGTGCAGCAAACTCTCAGCCCTCAGTCCTACCCATTTGTTTTTATTTTATTTTTTAGTCTTTTGGACTTAAGGGACATCTCAGCCACATCATCTGTGTTTATTCAGATTTGACTCATCAAAAATGACATCAAATGACCAAGCTAGAGAAGTGTCAAACATCAGAGGGATTGGAGGGGCATAGAGTGGGGAATCTTAGTGATGAAAATAGAGCCACAGGGAAAGAAAAATGTCAAAGCTTTGAACTATTCAATATTAAAGTACAGAATACTAAGGATTAATCTAGTTTTTGAATTGGCAAAAGTAAATTATATACTATATAATTCTCAACTATAACACCCTTTATATTAAACTTTCTTCAAAAAAGAATGAAGTAGGCCAGGTGTGGTGGCTTACGCCTATAATACTAACACTGCAAGGCTGAGACAGGAAGATCCCTTGAGCTCAAGAACTTACAGCCAGCCTGAGCAAGGGCCAGACCCAGTCTCTACTAAAAATAGAAAAATCAGCAGGGTAATGTGGTGGGCACCTGTAGTCCCAGCTACTTGGGAAGCTGGGGCAGGAGGATCACTTGAAGCTAGGTATTTCAGGTTCCTGTGAAATAATGCTGATGCCCCAACATTCTAGCCTGGCAACAGAGTGAGACTCTGTCTCAAAAGAAAAAAAAGTTTTATAATTTAAAAGAAAGAAAAAGGCTCAGCACCCATACTCAGTGGTTAGGGCACCAGCCACATGCACTGGGGCTGGTGGATTCCAACCGACCTGGGCCTGCTAAAACAAGCAAACAAAAACAATAGCCAGGTGTGGTGGCAGCTGCGTGTAGTCCCAGTTACTTTGGAGGCTGAGGCAAGAGAATCACTTAAGCCCAAGTTTTGGGGTTGCTGTGAGCTGTGATGTCATGGCACTCTACCAAAGACAACATAGTGGAACTCTGTCTCAAAAAATAAATAAATTGGCTCAGTGCCTATGGCTCAAGCAGCTAAGGTGCCAGCCACATACACTTGAGCTGGCAGGTTCAAATCCAGCCCGGGGTGCTAAACAACAATGACAGCTGCAACCAAAAAATAGCTGGGCATTGTGGCAGGTGCCTATAGTCCCAGCTACTTGGGAGGAGGCAGGAGAATCGCTTGAGCCCAGGAGTTGGAAGTTGCTGTGAGCTGTGATGCCCGGGCACTCTCCCCATGGTGACAGCTTGAGGCTCTGTCTCAAAAAAAAAAAAAAAAAGATAAAAGATAAAAAAGAAAAGAAAAGAAAGAATGAAATAAAATAAATAAATAAATAAATAAATAAATGAAAAAGAATGAGGCAGCTCTTTATCCACAGCTATAGAAGGTTTCCCAAGATATGTTAAATAAAAAAAATAAAAGTCCAGAAAAGCATTTAATATGATATAATATGCCACTTTTTTGTTGTTATTGTTTTATTATTTTTAGGTATGGGATCTCACTCTCACCTAGGCTGGGGTGCAGTGGAATGATCATAGTTTACTGTAGTCCTGAATTTCTGGGCTCAAGAGAGCCTTCTACCTCAGCCTCCTGAGTAGCTGGGACCACAGGCATGTGCTACCACATCTGCCTAATTTGTGTGTGTGTGTGTGTGTGTGTGTGTGCTTTAAGCCTTTGTTGAGAGAGGGAAGGTCTGGGTTTATGTACAAGAGAGGGGAGGTGGTACATGTACAAAAAGAAGTGGGCCCCCACATTCCCTTCTAAGGGCAGAGAGGAAGCTGGCAGGGAACTGAGCAAATAGCCAAAACCACCATGATGCTTCCTGCACAGCTGCCTAATTTTTAAATGTTTTGTAGAGGCAGCGTCTTGGCATGTTGTCCAGACTATTCTCCAACTCTTGGCTCAATGGGTCTTAGCCTCCTTAGCCTCCCAAATCCCTAGGATTACAGACATGGGCAACTGCACCTAACCTACTTACACATTTTTTTAAAAGTAGATATTTACTTATATAAATAGACTCTCTCTGAGTGACATATAGCTGGGGGCAATGGTTGCCTCCTGTGAGGGAAACAGGGTGACCGGGGGCAGAGGCGGAGGGAGTCCTACTTTTCACTCTAAACACTTTTGTGCTTTTTATTTGCAGAGTGTATATGGAGTACACATGCTATACCCAATATGTTTTAAAATGTGAAAAAATTCCTTTCTGTGGAGATTAGTATTTTCTAGAATGGGTAGGTAGACTTAGGAATACCTTTCCTTTAAAAACTTGCGTTGTCTTAGAATGAAAGAAAAAAAGTCTATTAAAAATTTAAAAATCAGCCCAGACACATCATAATCAATTTCACTAAAGTTAATATGAAGGAGAAAATTCTGAAAGCTGCCAGACGAAAGAAAACCGTTACCTACAAGGGGAAGAATATCAGAATAACTGCAGATCTCTCTGCTGAAACCTTTCAAGCAAGAAGAGCATGGTCATCGACTTTCAATCTCCTAAAACAAAATAATTTTCAACCCAGGATCTTGTACCCAGCTAAACTGA
>CAUYPK010136860.1:0-54539 GCA_963574355.1 Loris lydekkerianus | reverse complement strand
TTTTCAGCTAGCAGGGAAGAATTAACCGCTGTGTCTTTGCTGCTTTAGCAAGCAGGGAGGAATTAACCCCCGAATCTCGCTTATAGCCGAGAATGGAATTTTCCCATCTTAGGTTCTCGTACCACAAGGAGCACATATGAGGCAAAGCCACCTTTCTGGGGTGCTGAAAACCGTGCCCCTTCAGACTGGTGTCTTTATAAAAAAGGGAAATCTGGATTCAGAGATAGGCACACAGGGAGAACACCACATGAACTTGAAGATGGCTATCTACATGGCAAAGAGAGAGGCCAGAATAGGGTCTTCTCTCATCCTCCAAAGGAGCCAACTCCACCAGTACCTTTAGCCTGAATTCCAATCCCACCAACCTGAGATACACATGTTATTTTTGCCACCCAGTTCACAATAGTTCCTTCCAACCACAGAAAACCAATATAGTCACTCTGTCTTCTATTTTACTGCCAAACTCCCTAAGAAAGGATCAGAATATGTCCATCAGCCACTGTGTCCCTAATCTGCAGAGTCACTACAGCTGCCTACAGAAGGGCTGCTCTGGGTCAGGGGCACAGTGCTCACTCCACAAGCTGTGGGTAGGGCAACAATGGGTCCCAGGGCCAGCTTTCTTTGAAAGGAGAAGACTTTCTGGAATGATCAGAGAAGGACCTCTCATGCAGTCCCTTGGCCTTGTGCACCTAGCACATATGGTATGAGCACTGTGGGAACTAAATGATATATATATTTTTAAGTATATATTTACTTTTTTTATTAGGAGACAGTCCTGCTGTGTTGCCCAGGCTGGGGCACAGTGATTACTCATAGGTGCTGTCCCACCATTGATCAGCATGGAGTTTTGACCTGCACAATTTCTGACAGATACCAGTCTGATTGGATAAAGGTTCATTTTAATGATCTCATTTAATCTTAATTACCTTTGGGGTTGAGGGTTTAACATATAACTTTGGAGTGGGGGGGGAGAAGCTCGTAATAGGGAGGAGAGAATGCTTCAGTGGAAGCTGAGGTGGAAGCCTATAGCGTACTCAGCTGATGGCAAGGAGGGAGGGGCAGGCCTTGCTGGGTGAGGGTACCTTTCTCAGAACAGCCTACTGGGGTGTCGATGGGTCAAGTCTAACCAAAGGAGTGACTGCTCCTATGGGCACAGGGTGGACTGGGACATGGTGAGGCTTCCCAACTGTGAGCTGGGCAAGTGCTGCATGGCAGGAAGGGAAGGAGGGGTGGCTGGTGACTCCTGTTCCCCGTAAAAGTTTGGATCAGAGATGAGTGGCAGCCATCAGAGGTTCCTCTTGACAGGGAGGAATGTAAAGCAGGGACCTTCTAGGTCTGTCCTCCATGACGACCCACCCAAGAGAGGGGGGAGGTTACTAGCTCAGGACTCTGCATGCTCAGGTACCTTTCCCTGAGGAAGTGCCTGTCTGTCATACTGGGCTTTCTAAGAAGAGCATGTGCTCCAACGACCATGGAAGCAAATGAAACATTGGTCTGTTGATTCTAGGAGGGTTCTGGCAAACAGGCATGAAAACTGGCTTGGCAGTTGCCCCGGGAGCTTCCCCACTCTGTTTTGTCAGACTCTCTGGGGGTGTCTACTCCCGGCTGTCTGAGTCTGTTTGTATCCCCACCTCTCCACTCTCAGCACTTTCACAGGCTCAGATCTAACCTTCATCCCATGCTAGCTGGCTAACTTCGGGTAGGTGACTTAGCCTTTCTAAGCTCAGTTTTTCTCATCTGGAAAATGAGACCATGCCACTTGCCACAGAGGGCTGCCCTAAGGAATATGGGAAGTGCTTTCACAGCACCTGGCTCAGCCCCGGGAGCTTCCCCACTTCGGTAGAAAATGTACAAGAAAAAGAAAAGGAATGTTCTGGAGTAAGTTCATGACCAATCATCTCTGTGATACTCTTCCAATATGGGGGACTCAGAAGCTTGTTACATCTGACTGTTAAAAAAGAATGAGCGATTGGGTATGGTTTACAGCCCAGGAACATTCGAAGGGCTTCCAGTAAGCTAATAGAAGTCACCATTATTATAAAAAGGAACTGAGAGCAAAATATGGGTTCACATAAGATTTGCTTGCTCAGAACCAAAAAGGAGTCTGGAACAAACAACAACAAATTTAAACAATTATAAATATTAGCTAATATTTGTATATGGTCTTTACCATGTGCCAGGCATTATTCTAAGTGTTTAATCCTTACACAGAACTTATTTAGTTTCCTCACGATCCTATGATAGTACAATGAAGTGTGACTATTATTCCCATTCTACAGATGAGGAAATTGAAATACCAAATAGGAATCTCCCACAGTGATCTAACCTTCAGAGTATGTGTTTTTACTGCCTCATAGCCAGTGGTCCTCAAAAAGTGGTCCCTGGCCCAGCAAATCTAATGTCCACCTGGTGCTATGGTTTGAATGGCAGTGTTCTCTTCAGAATTTATGTTGATGAAACATAATCTCCAAAGCAACAGTATTAAAAGGCATGAACTTGGGGAGGTGATTAAATCATAAGATTTAATTCTGAGATTATCACACTTATAATAAAAAGTGCTATCAATTGAAGAGAAGTTTCTCTTGCTTTTTGCTTTTCACCATCTGAGGATGCAGTGCACCTCCCCTCCAGAGGATGCAGTGTACCTCCCCTCCAGAGGATGCAGTGCACCTCCTCTCCATCTTGGAAGTAGAAAGCAGCCCTCCCCAGGCAGTAATGCCGCCAGCACCTTCATCTTGGACTTTCCACCTCTAGAACCACAAGAAATACATTTATATTGTTTATAAATTACCATTCTGGGGTATTCTGTTATAAAAGCAAAAATGTATGAAAACATACAGGGATTATTTTTAGAATATAAGCCACTAGGCTGCCCCAGACCTACCAAGCCCTTCAAGTTGACCTTACTACATGCTCAAGACCAAGAACCCCTACATTTAGTATATGCCTTCATCTCCTCTCTTCCCTCAGAGAATCTCTGTTGGAGGTGGAGAAAAAGGTTAGAAAGATCCTCTAGCAAGACTGGGAAGTTTCCTCCAGGACACATTCAGATTAGTGCTTTTGAATTTTAATGAGTGCAAGAAATGATCTGGGCTGGGAAGGTGCCACACTGGTGTTTGGTCCATTTCTTTCTGCAGAAGTAAATTTGGGGCTTATTTATGTTTTTCCCTATCCCTCTCATGTAAGTACCTAGTGCAGACTGGGCCATTGGTAATCAATAAGCTTTTATGGTACTCCTAAATGTCTTGTTTTCTGCACAAAGATAGCCTGAAAGCAAATAGATCACTGATGGGCAGAGGCTTCCTAGAGGGATTTGCAGTTTTTGGAACAATGAGCAAGTGACACACTGACAACCTGGACTTCTTTAGTTAGCTTCCCTTCCTTTCTAACTTCCTTCCTCTATGAAAGCAATATTCCAACTCCATTATTATTTTTTAAATGACTTGGCACTAATTTGGGAGATTAGCCTTTAGGGGAGAAATGTCAACTTGAGTCCAAAAATCAAACAAAATCAAACAAAAAACCCCTCAAACCTGGACTAGGGGAAAGATGAGACCGTGCACTGGCTTATCAAGAATTCGACGTTTTTGTCTTGACAGTCACCGGGAAAGCAAATTTGCCCTGAGAATGACCATTGTGTATGAGTGAACTCAGGTTGTCTATTGGAAAAGCTGACACCTGAAATGTGCAAACCTGAGTAACCAATTTGAGGGCTTCCAGGGAAGTAGGCTGACCCACAACAAAACTGGAAAAACTTAGGACAGATGCCCCAGCAGGAAGTAGTAGGAAATTATCTGGCAAATGAAGCCATACTCAATAAAGAATGTCTGGATCAAAGGTAGGAGGGAGACTGGCAAGCACAAAGAAGTTTGGATGGGCAGAAAAGAAAATTTACTTTCTGTTTCCCTATAATTTATGATATCTCTCCTTAAAATATTCATAACTCCTTTAAGAAAAATTGATAAGATGTTAGCTGTAGTATTTTGACAAAAAGAAAGATTTGTAGCTTAGTTAAGAAAATTGGACAAATTTATATTAATTGTTGGGGTAAGGGGTGGGTAATGGGTAGCCTTTGCTTTCTTGATTTAAAGCAGTCATATAAATCAAATCCACTGAAACATACAATCTTTCCACATAAAGGTTTCATTAGACATACTTCCACAAATATATACAAAGGGAAACAAATAGCTATTCTAAATCAAATTACATCTGCTATTTAAGGAGCAGGGGCTCTTTTAGAGGACGTGTTAAAGAGTAAACACAAAATGTTGTACTATTAATGGAAGAGCCTCTCCTTTATTTCAGCTGAGTATTTTGCTTTTGGATTTGCAGATGAAAGCTCAGAGTTTAATTTGGGCACAAGGGCTGGAAGAGCTAAATAGCAGCTGTGTGCTATGGTTTGAACGTTTGTGTTTCCTCCAAATGTGTGTTAAAACTTAATCCATAATGCAACAGCATTAAGAGGAGGGGCCTTTAGGGGTGATGAAAATGTGAGAGCTCTGCCCTTGTGGGAGGGATTAGTGCATTATACAAATGCTAGAGAGACTTAGTTAGGCTTTTTGTCCTTCTATCCCTTCTGTCATGTGAGGTCACAGTGTCCCTGCCCTCTGGAGGAAACATCAGTCAAGGCACCATCTTGGAAGCAAAGACAGGGTCCTTACCAGACACCAAGCCTACTGCATCTTGATCCTGGACTTCCCAACCTCTAGAACTGTAAATAATATAATTATGCTGTTGATAAATTACTAGTATCATGTATTTTGTTATAGCAGCACAAACAGACTAAGATCCTCTACAAAATAGAGTGGGAAGAATTTAGAGTTCTTGGCAGCAACTAAGCAGGAAGGAATGTGGTGAAATGAAAGAAGAGACAAGATGAGAAGAGCAGGTGGGTGGTGAGGCTGGGCTGTGCCAGGGAGGGATGTTGGTTGACAGTGACTGGCTCAGGAAAGGAAGAAAGGACTTTAGAAATGGGAATGTTGTATTTGTTATGATGGAATGCCCTCCCTCTCCTCAAATCTTCAGGAAATATGCTACGGACACAAAGGTCGTGCCTGCGTGGTGTTTCTTTGATAACTATCAAGGAAGGGGCAGGAACCTCCACATAGGTCGATGCTGCTTGCCCAGGATGGGGGACATCTGAGGACTGAACCCACCCGAACAGCACAGTAGCACAGATCAGGAGTAACCGTAGGAAACTCTGCGATGGTGTTGCCTTTGATAAGTTCTGGAGCAGGCATTTGGGCCAGTGTAATCTGCGCATTGAGTGTCATGATTACACCAGTTGGCGTAGGTTACAAATGAGTGAGAAATATCATGGCTGGTAGCAACATTCTCCACCCACCACACCTAGGATCAACGGTTATAACCTGCAGCCAATCTTGCTCATATCATGATAGTGCTATACAGATGCAATAGTGCATGGAAGGGTAACATGATTTTGTGGGGGTGGATTATTAATAAGAGGTGGAAAAAATGTTGAATTCAAATAAGCTTTAGGTAATAACTCCCTATGTGACCTCCAGCAAGCCTCTTAAGTTCCCTTAGCCTTGGTATTTTTAATGCAAAACTGGGAGTAATATATTAGCCTGCTTATCTCCAAGAATTATCAGAAAAACACACATGTGAAAGGGCATAAAAGTGTGTTGAGCTAGGAGAGATTGTGATGTAACAACATGTTGAAATACTGCTCTTCTATTTTCTCTCTTTTTTTTAACCCCAAAACAGAAAAAAAAGGGGGGGGGGACACAAACAAAAACAAAGTCAAGCAAACACACACACACACACACACACACACACACACACACACACACACACGGATAAGTTCTCTTGGGCTGAGCCAGTCCGCAGGAGGAAGACAGCTTTCCTCTGCTCTGCCATTTTTCACATCCCCACAGCCTGCATAATACAGGAGGTAAGAAGGGCCCAAGAAAGGCGAGAGCCATGGGGGCTTTGTGTTTACTCTCCTCTCCCAGTGGAAGGAGGTGTGTTTCTCTTCCTTATAAGGGCAGGCGAGGGGCACAAAGAGAACTACTTGGAGAGTGGGTATTAGTCCCCAACACTGGAAGGGCATAGACATCAGTGCCCAAGAAAGTCTCAAGGCCAGGCCTAGTTGGGGCTGCCTGCAGTGGCTGAGTGAAGGGAGAGCTGTGTTTGTTTCTAGCTGTGCCAGGGCCGGGCTATGCAGGGACACATGGACAGTGGAGAAAATGGCCCAGCGTGATCTGTTTTGTTGGGACTATAGCCAAGGGATTTGTTGCTGGGAGAGGCAGAGTCTAAGTGGTCTCTGGCAGTCAGAGGGTCACTGGGAGGGCCTAGGAGGATAGGGTCTCCAAAGGACCCACCCCTGAGGCCACCTGTGACCCTGCACTGTGACACATCCTGTACCTCATACCTCCTTTCTCCCTGCTCCCCACTCTGGGAATTGGAGGGGGCTTAAAAGTAAGAAGTAGCCAAGAAGCTGTCTACCGCGTCTTCCCTCTAGGTTTTCCCACCCACTTCAGTGAAGCTTGGAGGTAGCAAAAGACTGAAATTGGATGACATTTAAGATGCAATGAAGATCTAACTGGACTAGGGGAATAGAGAGCTTATTATCACAGCTCTCAAGAGGAAGGGGCATGCCATGCCATGGTGGGGGGCATACACAGGGGCACCAGGGTTAGTTGGACAGAAGAAGAGGGGCAGGCATGAGCCAGAGACTTTGCTGTGGTTTTTCCAGGGAAGGAACAGTGAGGTAGGGCTAGCAGGCTCTGGGGCATAGACCTGTCTCCAGTTGTCTGGTACCTGGGCCTTGGGTGATTAGGCAGGTGAGGTGCAGCTTGGGGGTGTGGCAGCCCAAACACGGAGGGGGTGTGATATGAGCTCTGGATGGGTTGGTTTGTATTTGAACAGCATGCTTCTGGGAGGAGGAAACCCCCTGAGAAGGGTGGGGGGGATGGCAATGAAAGAGGAAGGAGGCCAAAGCAGGCATGTTTTGGGGTTGTCCAGAACAAGATGTGTCCAGCATCTGCATGCAGGGCAGGTGTTAAAGCATCATGTTTACAGAAGCTAGGAACATAGTTAATATAAAAGCTAAATCATGTCTGGAACCTTTAGCCATAAGAGGTCTGGGAAGTGTGGCTTCTCAGTGTTATAGCCTCTGCAGTCTAGGAAATCAAAACAGAAGGAAAATTAGAACCAATGCTGAGCAAACCAATCTACCATCAAATGCTCAGAAGTCGCACATCCACAAATAACACAAAGACAGAAATTAAAGGTCAAGAGTAAGCAGTCTAGGCATCCCGGTATTTTCTTCCTGTACTGCAATGTTTTTTCTGCAGGCCTCTCTGTGGAGACCATGGTTTAAGATCAATATTTAAAAAGCCATAGAATAATGACTGTGTTAAGACAGCTTCAGACACTATAAAGGGCTTTTGCAGATGTTAAACCATCTGGATCCAAACGTGACTTCATGAGATGGGCCTGCCAGATGTTGTCCTCACTTCCTAAATGAGAAAACTGAGGCCCAGAGAGGGTATAAGTGCCTCACCCACCATTGCATAGTAAGTTAGCAGCCACCTGCAGCTTGAGTGCTGGTGTCTTCTTGGCCACACACCATAGAGTTGCACAAATATTCTAGAAAAGCCTGGAAAAAAAAGGTGTCGTCTTTATCTGGGTTCTAATAATTGTGTATATCTTTTTTTGTTTGTTTTGTTTTATAATTGTGTATATCTTTGATTCTTTTTCTGTTCAAGACCAAAAGCTAAGTAAATATTTAGAAAGAAAATATCTTTTGAATTTTAGGTAAAATATCATCTAATGCTGTCATGCCATAATGTTTAGTGGATTTGAAGGACATGTGAAGACAGGGTGTCCCAGTTTCTTACTTTACCCTTTCTGTGTTAACAGGCACATCAGCGGAGGATGGCCTTTTCCAATTTTTGTCCTAAAGCAACCACAGTAACAATTTTCTCTACTCCATACTGATTCAGAGCTGTGAAACCACGTAATGTACAGAGTTTTGAAATGTTTTAAGTCATGTGAGTAAATTCTGAAGTAAAAAACATAGAATAGGTTTGGCTCTGCGCTGTGTAGTCTGCTTCTAAATAAATCTCATGTTTTGAAAAATATGCTCCATAGAGATTAAAAAAAGAACAATCTGAAAGATACCCCGAGGGAGATTGGTGACTCAGACCTCAGACAAATAAATTATACCTTCAGTTCAGAGTAATTCTGTGTGAGCTCTTCTGAAAAATTATGCAAACAAATGTGAAGAGTTACTTAGAGCTTAATTGGTTTAATGTATTAATCACCATGTTGCAAAACCAGAATACTAAGTGGGAACTAAAAATAAAATCCTAATCCTTCGGCTAACTGAATGGACCCTTCTTGGCCAAGAACGCCCCAGAAACACCTTAAAATTGAGTTCCCAGACGTGGTGGGAGAGGAGAGGTAAAACAATCACACACATATGGTCTCTCTTCATAAATATTCATGACTCCTATAGCTTATTGAATATGTATATTTGACCACCCTGCTCAGTGTAAAATCTTGTTCCTTTTGTCTGCCTCTTCAAAGCACATGTGCCTGGCTTCTTCTGTCCCCAGCTCTGCTTTCCCAGTCGTTGGAATGGCCACCAGCATGTTGCTACCCTTTATGGGAAATAAAAGCTCTCCTTTTTCTGAAGTATAAACCTTGTTAATTTTTTTAAGTTAGCATTAACTAGTAAATTTAATTATGAACAGAGAAGTCAGTGGAAGATTTCATTTATCAGGAAAATATTTACTTCCATTTTCTCCAGACTTCTATACAGCAATGCAATGAGTAGTCCTACTTCACTGAGACCTTTGTGTCACTGGAGAAACCAAAATGCTTAGTTTACTTTTGCACTATCAAATTGGAAAAGAAACAGACAGATTAACTGGAAATCAGCTAGAAAGGTTACAACTAGCCTCTTAGGGAAAGTCCATAGGGACACAGCTGGTTGTCTCTTAGGCTTGGTGTTCATGTGAAGTCCAGGTTTTCCCCCAAAGCAATCTGTTCTGGGATCCAATGGGGGTATTCTCTAGCTGCCTGTTAGGGAGATGTGACCAGTGCCAATACAATGTAATCTTAGAATAACAGGAGGTACGCAAATGAAATACTTCTTAGTCAATTAAAAATGTGTTCTATAGATCACAATCTTTGCTGGATTCTATGAAAGAAACTAAGAATATTAAAATAGTTTTTATGCCCTCTTGTCTACAATGCATTGGGAGGAGTTTAGATTTTCATTTGAGTCCACCTGGAAGATTCACCAACCTTCCTAAGGGAGCAGAAAGAGAGAAAACAAAAAACAAATCATCAAGCCTAGGATTTTACATGTGGCGCACCCAGACATTTTATATCAGGAGCTGGTGGACTATTCTTCCTGTGGATTAACAACAAGCTTTAAAAAACAAATAAACAATCAAATAAAAGATGTCATTTCATCGTCCTTGGGCTTGTCAGTTCCTAATAACTCCCTTGCCTTTGTTCCTCTGAGTGGTGTTTTTTTTTTTCCTCTCTGGCGTTTTTTTTTAAAGATGTTTTCCTTGTCACTAGTTTTCAGAGATTTGATTATGAAGTGTCCTGGTGAGGTTCTCTTTCTGTTTACACTATGTGCTTAGGCTGCTTGTTCAGTGCCTTTGATCTGTAGATTTATAGGGTTTATAATTTTTATAAAATTTGGAACATTTTCAGCCCCAATCCTCCTCCCCCTAAAAAAGAGAATATAAGCTTTAGGGTCAGCAACACTCCAAATTAGGTTCATACCTGAGTTAGCAGTGGGCTCTCTTAAATGATTTTCTCATGGGTAAAGTGAGGGTAATAACACCTACCTTTGAGGGCAACCATAAAGCCTAAATAATCTGGGTAAAGGTGCCAAGATAGAATGCTGCAATATTGCCCTAGTTTCTCCCCTATACACCTGCTTCTCACTAACCACAATTTCCATCCCCTTTGGCCTCTCTTCTCTAAAAGCAAGCATTGCTGCAAAGGAGGGCATAGACACAAAAGAATCAACATCTTTATTGATATACATTTCTCTGATGATTAAAGACAATGGGCATTTTTTTCATGTGTTTGTTGGTTGTTCGCCTGTCATCTTTGGAAAAGTCAAGTCTCTTGTGCACTCATAGACGAGGTTGTTTGCTATTTCATTATTGTTTAATTTGAATTCCCTGTAAACGTAAAAGATATAAAGCCACCATATTTTTATGGCTGAATAGTATTCCATGGTATACATATACCACAATTTGTTGATCTATTCATGGGTTGATGGGCATTTGGGTTGCTTCCACAATTAGGCAATTATGAATTGAGCTGCAGTAAACATTCTTGTGCAAATGTGTTTATGGCAAAATGACTTTTGTTCTTCTGGGTAGAAGCCTAGTGGGGATTGCGGGATCAAATGGAAGGTCCACTTTTAGTTCTTTGAGGATTCTTCATACTTCTTTTCATGAAGGTTGTATTAGTTTGCAATCCCACCAGCAATGTAGAAGCCTTCCCTTCTCTCCACATCCATGCCAGCATCTGCCCTTTGGGGACTTTGTGATGTGGACTAATCTTGTTGGAGTTAGTCATATCTCAGAGTAGATGGAGTTAAAGCACATTCTTCTTGATAAAGTATTGCAATAATGGAAAAATAAATATCCAGCATACTCAATACTAGTATGAAACCAATATATAAACAATTACATCTCATAAGAACAACAAAACACAAATGTAGTCTAGTATGGGGGCAGGGAGAGGAAAGGAAAAGGAGAGGAGTTAGGGGAAAGGGGGAGGAGGGAGGACGATTGGCAGAAGGAGGGAAGGCATTTGGTGGGATCTTACCTAAAGGGCACAATGCTAGGGTATATAGCATGCCCCCTGGGTCCCCCTGGGTGAATCACTCTTTTACAACTGGAACTTTGCCTTGGAAATGAGAACAATGTAATATAAAAATTTGTACCTTCATATTAATTTGAAGTAAATAAAAAATATATTGATATGTGTGTAAGATGAACACCATGCACAAACCCTAAGTATACAAGTTGGCCATGAAATATATGAATTTCTAAGTGGAGAGGTCCACAAAATACCCAGCACAGTGTATAAGAAGGCATCCTCACTGAGGCCATTGCTGAAATATTAAAACACCAGTAACAAGAGGGGATCCTGAAGTCTTCCAGGGGCAGGGAGAAGGCAGAGTTCACGTGCAAAGGAAAAGAATCCGAATTTTATAGGGGCTCTCAAAAGCCAAAATGGAAGCCAGAGATCCAGGAGGAAATGATTCCTCACCTGGGAAGTTATCTATCCAGAGGTAGGGGAAGACATTTTTCAGATATACATGGTTTAAGCATATCTACCTGTCATATATACTTTCTTGTGAGTTATTAGAGGTTGTGTTACTAAAATAAAGGGGTACACTAAGAATGTGGAAGATAAAGACTTCAGAAAACTGACCTTGCAAAACCAGACAGAAGCAAAGGGCATCCTGGGCTGAGGCTGTGTGGGGATGAGCACGTTCTCTCTGCCACTGGAGGACTGAGGTTTAGGAGAGAAGTATTCTAGAAAAAAAAAAAAAGTGCAGACAATAATACTCAGAGGTTGTTAATAATTCTTTTGAAGATTTTAAGAAGAATTAACAAACCAAGCAAAGAAATAAAAATGATTAGCTTCAAAATTGATAACTGTTATTTAAAACTCTTTAAAAGCATTAAGTCACAGCTCCCAGTTCATAATAAGGCAAACGCAGACTTGATCTAGTCAACATTGGGAAGATGGAGGAGGAGGAGCTGGAGACAGAGGGACAGAGGTAATTCAAAATGCTAAATGCTGGTTTTCTGGGACAGGGAGTCAGTGGATAATTTTCTTTTCTTTTCTTTTCTTTTCTTTTCTTTCTTTTTTTTTTTTTTTTTGAGGCGCCCTTGGTAGAGTGCTATGGCATCACAACTCACAGCAACCTCCAACTCTTGGGCTTAAGCAATTCTCTTGCCTCAGCCTCCCAAGTAGCTGGGACTATAGGCGCCCACCACAATGGCTGGCTATTTTTTGGTTGTAGTTATCATTGTTTGGCAAGCCTGGGCTGGATTTGAACCCACCAGCTCCAGTGTATGTGGCTGGCGCCCTAGCTGCTGAGCTACAGGAGCCAAGCCAGTGGATAATTTCTAAGATCGATAAGTCAAGAAATAATATTCTAATATTGTTGAGAATCATGGCTGTAAATACTGGAATAGCTAAGAATTACAGCTGCCATTTTTCATCCCAGGACTTGTAGCTCTCTTTGGGTTTAATTGTGTACATGTACCTATTCTTTTCATAATTTTTTTTATTATTTATTATTTATTATTATTATTATTATTTTCAGTTTTTGGCCGGGACTGGGTTTGAACCTACCCCTTCTGGCATATAGGGCTGGTGCCCTACCCCTTTGAGCTACAGGTGCCACCTTCTTTTCATAATTTTTAAAAAGAAACTGCCAAGAAAAAGGAAACTAAGAGATGATAGTTTTGAGAGAGCAGGCTTTTGATTTGCAAGAAGCTTGAGAATTTTAGAAGATTGCTCTCTGAGGGTATGGCTGTAATGTTAATGCCATCAACAGTGCATTAGGAAGAGAATCGATGGCTAGAGGCTGACTTGACGTTTGGAACTGGATCAATGTCTGGGATAAATCTAGTGCAGAGGATTAGGTTTCCATGTGGGTAGACTCTGCCTTGCCCCTCCCCTGTTTTCACTTTGTGGACCAGGCCTCTGATAGGAAATGATCATCAAAGACTCAGAAATGTTTGGAAATTTTAGACTCTGGGAGTTTACCATGCCACTTCCCAGGAGAAGTCTGAGATCACAGCAAACCTTATAGAGAAAACCCCTGCCCCTAATGGTGTGGCAGCACCAGACTGCATATGGTGGCCGTATGGCTTAAGTATGGAGGGCCCCCAGAACCCTCCTGTACCCCATGACCCTAAGGGGCACAGGAGAATATTCTAAAACTTCGTTCTTCCCTCAATCAGGAGGTAACAAAGCACTTCCAAATCTCAGTGGCTGAAAACAATGAAGTTTGCTACTTGTTCATCTTGTCTCTGCTTCACATCATTTTTATCCTTGGACTGGGGAAATGGACACACCACCATATGCCAGAGACACAGGGGAAGGAAGTGATACATATCACCACTGCTCACGTTTTATCAGCCAAAATGTGTCATAAGGTCACCTAGTTTCAAAGGGATGGAAAGTACAATCTCCATATATACCCAGAAGACTGGGTACATGGAAGTAAGCCTGAGAGTTTGTGAAGCTACAGGGGCCTCAAAACTGGGGAGACAGAAATGAAGAGTGCATAGATCTACCCTGTGAGATGACACAAGGCCCTTGGGTTTCTTGGGAGATGCCAGAGGGTATTCAATCTAGCTCCCAAAGAGAAGTTGTACCCCAGTGTGCATGGAAGCAAGGCAGGAGTTGACCTCAATCAGACCCTATCCCAACAACTGAAGGCTGTGTGTGTCACTCAGAACTTAGATACATGCTCAGGGAGAATGAACCAGTGCTGAACTGATTGCATTTCAAAAAGACTGAGAAATTCTTGGAATCATTACAGTTAAGTTTCTTGCCTCTGAGCAGAATGCAGATTCAAGATAGAGATGAAATGGCGTTAAAGGAAAGTGAAAGTGGGGCCTTTCCTGCACATTGAATCTGGTGCCCTGTGACACTAGAACCTGCAAAATGTGCCAATTCCCAGCACAGTGCCTGGCAGGGAGCAGGTGTCTAATGGATGGTCACTATCAATGTCCTTTGCTCCCTTTTCTGCTCTTACATCTGGTTCTTGTCCTACAGCTTCTAGGCTAAGACTCAAGATGCAGCAGTCAGGTCTTTATGGAGAGGAGATGATGCTTGGAAGAACACTTCTGGGTTTTGAGCTATTACACTGGAAGGTCCTGTGAGACACAGTTGTCCACACCCAGTGAACACCCTCCTTTCATGCATTTACTTTCTGTCACTCAGACAGACACTTCTACCACTGCAGGTCCAGGATTACCAAGTACGTGATCGCACTTGAACTCTCCAATGAATAAAATGATTGCTGCCTACTGTCTGTTTTCTAAACTCAGAATGAGAAATTGAGAAATAGTGTTTCCCCTCAATCTAGGGCTTGGGAAGAACTGGTAGAAGATGACCCCAGAAGCTGAATGAAGAGGGTTCCTCATGGAGATGCTGGGTCTGGTCCGTCTGCCACCTGGAGTGGCCTTGGGTGAACCTTTATTCCTTCTGGACCTCCATTGCTCATCTGCAACCCCAGTGGGCAAGCGGAGTGGACTGATGGCCTCCCAAGGTCACTTTAACATTCAGATCATTTATGACTACAGAGGCCAAGGGAAAGGGAGGCAAATTAGACAAGTAAAAGGAAAGGAGAAAGGAAAAAAGGGATGGAAGAAGCTGAAAACAGGAGGAGAATGGGAAGGAGTAAAAATGGGAAGAGAGAGAAGCATCCAACATCGTATTTGTTGACAATAAAGCATAATACATGCCTTGACATTTTGTGTCCTTGATGGTAGTTTATTAAATGATGGAGCCACAGCAGAGTGAAGAGCCCTCAGCAATGCCTCTCAGAATAGAAGTCTCGGTATTTATTTGGAAGGCAGTAATTTCATTTTCCAAGGAGAATTTTCAGTAAAAGGGTTGACATGGGCAATTAAATTCTTACCTTTCAACGTATCTGCCTAAAAGCTATAAAAATAATAACAGTGTCTTGTATTTCCTATGAGCCAGCAGTTTCAAAGGATGTATATTACCTAACTCAGTCCTCATAACAACATTATGAAGTAAGTACTGCTAAAATCCCCGTGCACTGCGGATGCACTCTATAGCTCAGTGAGCTTAAGTCATTAGTTAGGAAGGAACACCAAGATTCAAACCAAGGCCTGTTTTATTGCAGAGCGTGGAACTCCCAGGGCATTCCACTGTGTGAATGAATCATGGCTTTATTTAGACAGTTCCTTAGACATGGACGCTTGGGTGGTTTCCAAGTGATGAATATCACAAACAATGCTGTGGTGAATGATCTTGTCATATATCAGTTCATACTTGTCAGATCTAATCCCAGAAGGGAAGGGGGGGGGGGTTGCTGTGTCAAAGGGAATATATTTGAAATTTCGATGTTGGGGTTGTATTATTTTGCAGTCCCACTGGGAATGACCACCAGTGCCTGTTTCCTGAGTGCCTAGACAACTTTATCACACTTTTGGAATTTTATGAATTTGATCAAGGAAAATTATATCCTACTATGGCTTTAATTTTTCAAATCTCTCATTATGAGTGCTTGCTTGCAAGTATTTTGAATCATTTTTTGAACTTCCCATGACTTTGCTATTGATTTTCTGGTCATTTTTTTCATCTGGAGGAACTCTTCAACGTTTTGGAGAAGAACACTATTCTGTATCATGATCTACACATTTCCCTTAATTTTTGTCTTTTTTCTTTGTATTGTGCTTTAAAAAAATTACACTTATAATTATTAATCTTTAATTTATGGGTCTTGGATTTTGAGACACAGTTAGATATGCCAATCTATTGCAAGGTTATTCTACCAATCAGGGTCCCAATGGGAAGCCAATGGCACACTCAGATTAGGATAATTCAAGAGGGGTTTATGTATAAAAGGACTAATTACATAAACCCTACAAGGGTTTGTTGCAAGAGTGTGGGCAGGGTTTTGGAGACTCCCATGGGGTGGTGCAGGAATTAGAACCTAGCAGCAAGTGAGGTGTCATCACTCCTGGGCCCCAGAGATGAGGGGACAGAGAAGTTATTGCAGCTCAGAAGGAGAGAGAGTTATGAAGATCAGGCTGTCCACAGGCCAGCAGGGCATTTGTTAAGAGAAATAGCAACTTGCAGGAGGAGCCTAGGAAGTTAAGTTTCCTTCTTATTTCCCAGTTCCCTCCCACCTCTAATCCCATCTTCCCAGGGGCCCCACACCACACAGGGTTGTCTTCCAGGCCTGACGATGCAGGAGAGTGGGTCTGAACTCTGTGGGGTGAGGGGGCATTGAAGAGATCCATGCCTTCTGGTAGGACTTCTACTGTTTACCTTTTTTGCATTTGAAACTTTGATCTACTGGAGTTTATCTTGGTGCACAATGTGTAGTGTGGCTCTAACTTTGCATTTCCCCAAGGACTGCCCATTATACCAGGGTTAAAGTCCACCTTTACCCACTGATGGCAGTATCCATATTTGTCACCTATCAATTTCTATACACAGTTGGGGCTCTTTCTGGACTTTCTCTTCTGTTCTACTGGGCTGTCTCTCTATTCACATGTCATTCTGTACTAATTACCAAGACCTTATGACAGCTTTTGATAACTGGGGAGACCAATCCCTCCTCATTTTTCTTCTATTTTAAGTTTCCCTGCACTATGCTTGCTTGTTTATTTTGAATGCATCTGCCCGTCTACTTCTGAAGGAAGGAAATTTGTCAGGAAATTTTGGGAGACTGTGTTAAATTTATACATTTATTTATGAAAGACTCAAATCCTTAAAATATAATTGATCTCTTTAAAACAATTAAAAAAAAAAAAGTTGACTTCTTCTTTAAGACAATGATGTGGGAAGAAACTTGGCGGTCATGATCTTGCCAAGCGAGAGAAGTTGTCATTCCCAATAATGGGACTCACTGGCATTAGCTACTGCTATGGTTGGAATGTTTGTGTCCCTTCAAAATTCAGATGTTGAAACCTAACCACCAAGGTGCTGGCCTAGAAGGTGGGACTCTGATTAGGCCAAGGTTCCACTCTCAGGAAAAAAAAGCCCTTATAAAAGGGTTGGAGGGAACCAGCTGGGCTTTTCTGCCCTTTCGTCCCTTCCACCATGTGAGGGACAGTGTTTGTGTCCTCTTGGAAACAGAGGCTGACCCCTCCCTTGACACCAAAACTGGCAGCCTTTCGATCCTAGATTTTCAGCTTCTAGAGCTTTGAGAAATAAATTTCTCTTCCTTCTAAATGATTCAGAGTCAGATATTTTATTATAGCAGCATGAATGGACTGGGATAGGGGGCTTCTGAAGAGTTCCCCCCCCCCGAAGGGGTTTTCTGAAAACATGTCACTTAAGTAGGATTCCAGACAAAAATGTGCTAATTCTAATCACGAGAACATGCTATACAAAATTAAACTGGGGGCATTGTCCCAAAGTGGCCTGCACACTTCAAAAATGTCCATATCTTCAAGGGCAATGAAAGGGTAAAGTCCTATTCCAGGTTGGGCATCCATAAAGGACATTAAGGGGGCAATTGATGAAAATCAAATATGGACTATAGATCATTTCATATTTAATAAATACTAAATTACCTAAATTTGATCATTGTACTCTGGTTATGTAAGAATTCTGCTTCTTACAAAATTCATAGTGGGCCAGGTGCGGTGGCTCACGCCTGTAATCCTAACACTCTGGGAGGCCAAAGCAGGTGAGCTCAGGAGTTCTAGACCAGACTCAGCAAGAGTGAGACACTGCCTTCTACTAAAAAAGCTACATGGGTGTGGTGGTGGGCACCTGTAGTCCCAGCTACTTGGGATGTTGAGGCAAGAGAATCATTTGAGCCCAAGAGTTTAGGGTTGCTGTGAGTTATGATGCCACAGCATTCTGCTAAGGATGACAGAGTAAGACTTTGTCTCAAAAAAAACCAAAACCAAAAACAAAAAACAAAAACCAACCAAGATTTGGTTCATGATGAAATAGTCAGGGGTAAGGAGGCTGGTGTCTGCTATCAACTTTTAAATAGTTCAGAAAAATAATAATCTGCATATATGATAAGAGAGCAGTAATAAAGCAAATGTGGCAAAATATTAATGACTGATAATCTGGGTCGAGAATATTTAGGAATTCTTCATATTATTATTGCAACTCTTTTGCAAATTTAAAACTATTCATGAGGAAAGCTAAAATGAAAGAATGTTTAGGTAAGTAAATAGTGTGAAGAAATGTTAAAAGGTGTGAAATCCTTCCTGCTTTTCGCCAATTTGAACCTGATTCTGCCTTTTAACACTTTGTTCCCAACCCAGAAGAATTATCAATCCATTAATTAATCCAAAGAAGTCAATGTTATTTTTGAATAATTTCCATTATTTTGACAACGTGCAGGCAGCCACGGTCGCAGATTCCTTTCTTGCAGTGGCAGGCGCAATCAGCCAGTTTTTATCAGGCATTTGTCACATTGGGAGCCGGAGAATATACCCTGCAACAGAGCTTGCTCCTGGGATTTGGGTTTTCCTAGTGTTGATGACAAGAAAATGATGTTTTATTTTTGAGTTTCAAAAACAAGAGAGAAGGAATCTCCTTAAAGCTCTTGTTTGGGCCAGTCCCCCAGTGATCAGAGCTGCTGCTACAGCCCCACCAGCATTGACGGTGCGCCAGGCAGGCATTGTGTTGCTTGCTTGCTGGTGTGATCTTGTTTCCTCAGAACAGCCTCACAGGGAGGTTCTATTGTTACCCTCAGTTGACAGATGTGGAGAGTGAACTCATCCTTCCCTGCCAACTGGTCACAGTGGGACTCCAAGCTGGCAGCTGCTCCTAGAGGGTGCCTGTCTGAGTGTTCTGTGGAATCTCTGCAGTGCCCATGGCCGTATGCACCACGGGGGAAGTGAGGAGGCCCCTGCCAAACTTCTAGCCACCATACAATTGGTAATCCTAGGTATAGTTTCCTCTTTAGGAAGTGCAGGCGGGTGGTCTAGAGAGCCAGAACCCTGGGTGGTGAGGAACCAGCCTTTAGGAGTCTGGGACAAGGGTTTGTACACAGTTGTGCATGCTCCAGGAAAGGATTCACAGATAAATCCTATAGATTCAGAGGAAGACAGGGGGTCAGGGACAAAAGGAAACAGATGTTCTTTGTCAAACAAACATGGAGCCCCTGAGGGGTGGGAACAGGAAGGAGCAGCAGGAGGGTGCTGCAGGGGCACAGGGACCAAGAGGAGGGAGGAAGGGGCTCCCTCCCAGGCCAGTGGTCCGAGGGCCCCTGATGAATAAAGTCCTGCATTTCCTGAATGCTCTGCTGCTGCGCTGTGTGTGTGTGTGTGTGTGTGAGTGTGTGAGAGAGAGAGAGAGAGACAGAGAGAGAGAGAGAGAGAGAGAGAGAGAGAGAGAAAGCGCATAAGAGAGAAAGAGAGGGGTAAAGATGGAGACTCACAGAATTACCTAATGGTGCCAGGGCTATAATTGGATTCTACTAGGTTAAGGAGTGGCCCAGCCAGACAGCAATTGCCCAAAGTGCCTCTTGAACTGGAGCACCCCAATGGATACTGTATCCACCCAGGTACCAAGACTCCTTCTTCCTCCTGTGTGCCCAAGCCTTGGATATTTGTCCCCTCCAAGCCTCAGGTTGAAATTGTATCCCCAGTGTTGAGGTAAGATGTATGAGGAGCTGGTTGAGTCACGGCAGTGGATCCCTCATGAATAGACTTACCCTCCCCCCCACCCCCCCCGGGGTGGGTGAGTTCTTGCTCTCTTAGCTCCAGAGAGAGCTGGTTAATAAAAGAGCGGAGAACCCCTCCTTGCTTCCTCTCTTAGCCTGTGGTCTCTCCTTCCCCTTCCACCTTGAGGGGAAGCAGCCTGAGCCCCTCCCCAGAAGCAGACATTGGTGCCATGCTTTTTGTACTCAGAACATGAGCCAAATAAACTCTTTTCTTCATAGCAACAGATGACTACATCTGGTACCCTTGTGCTTTGTTGCTGACAGCCAGTTCCTATCCCTACCCCTAACTGCTCTTGGACACCTGCAGCCACTGGGTCTTCACTCATGGAGTTCTGAAGATGTCTGGGAGGGATGGTCTCTCAGGGCTTGCCCTTGGCAACGACTAACTGGTGGAGGAGTATAATAGCCATGCCCCTTGCTATGAACTCCAAAGAGCTATAATTTTCACTCCATTTCTTCTGAAGGATCAGGCTGCTTTGCCCTCACAGTCAGCTTGGATGTCCCCCTCTCCCCCTGCTGTCCCAACCCTTTATTTACCCAGGGCAACTGCCTCAGTAAATCACTTGCACACAGGTCCTGGTCTCAGGAGCTACTTCTGTGGCGCTGGACCTGAAATGCACACTACCACTGTCCAAGCAATGTAATGAGGAAAAGAAAAGTGGCATTTATCTACCTGGACATGGCCTGGGGAGATCACCTGAAGTGGCTGGGTGACCAGCTTATTTCAGTAAGATGACCAAAGTGCCTTCTCAGGGAGCAGGTCCACTCACCTGTGGGCTCTTTTGTTGTCTGCTCAAGACACATGAATTGAGGGCCTGAGCGGAATTGCTTGGGACGCTGATGTAGTGTTGGAGCTTGCTGGTGAGGGGAGCAGGAGGAGGGAAGCTGGAAGTGCACTGGACTGCTCTTCTAAGCAGCTATGGACAGTATCACATTTCACAACACATTAGCTATCTCAGGGTGCCTATGTGTGTCCAGCTACCCCTGCTCCCCAGGAAGAATGAGGAGGGCTTTTTGCTGGCTTTTCTGAGGAGGAAACAGGGAAGGAATAGAATGCCAGGGGTGGGGTGCTGTGCTTGAAGGGGCCTCTGTGTGGCACTGAGATGTCCTTGAAGGAGGAGATGCTGCATTGGCAGAATATTCCCGATTCCTTTCTTGGCAGCCTGAGGGAGTAGGACAGTGGAACCAGGACATGACTCTTCATGGCGTGTGTGGGACAAGTCACACCTGGGTGACTTGGGTGAGCTGTGATCTTTCATCTGGAAGTCTGAGAAGGTTGAGAGCTTCCAATTCCTGAGCCAGCTCCTCCACACCAGCCACCTGTCATAACAGTCTTTGAAGCCTGCATTTTGATGGAACTTCTGTGTCATGAGAAAATTAACAGGTCTAGCAACTACACTAATGACGAGGCACTGCTAACTCTCAGCAGAGCACAATCACCAGATTTGTGAATTGCCCATCTGCGGAGACATCAATTGTTAAGAGTAAGGGTTAGTTTTCTTGTGGGAGACCTGTGTCATTCCAGGTGAATGGATGAGCCCTTGGGCTTCAGGTGAACCAAAGGAGCAAGGCCTGCCCTTGGCCCTGCACGGGCTTCCCACAACACAGTAGGGCGTCCTGCATGGCATCCTACACCATGGGGGAAGGCGGGTTCTGGGGTCTGCTTGGCACAAAAGGGGCATGAAGAAGGAGCCAGTGGGCGGAGGGGAGGACGAGAGCCACTCCCACAGAGCAGGGGGTGAGCGAGGGCACCTGTGATGGGGACTCTGGGAGGCAGGGTGGTATTGAGTGCTCAGTAGTAACAGGACTGACAGCACAGGGTTGTTGTGGAAATTAATCGAGATGATACATGCCAAGTATGCCAAGAGTAGCTGGCCCAGAAAAAGAGCACATTGTGTATTGTTATTACATAACACGTACATACATATGGAATTTTATATACCACTTTAATTATTATTTATTACTATTTAGTAATAATATTAGATTATTATATATTACTAGATTATAACATACTATTATATCAAGGTTATATTATATGTAATTATATTATAATATATGCAATATCATATAGTATCTAATAGTTTATTTTTATTATTAAATAAAAATATTTAAATACATATCCCATTATTAAATACATATCCCATATTACTATTTAGTAATATGGGATATTATTAACATTTACTATTTAGTAATATGGGATATTATTAAATACATATCCCATATTACTAAACTTTAATTTATATAGTAGTGTTAATTTGTAGGTGTATTAAATATGTCACATTAAATATTACCATGTATTAATATGTATATCACATTCTCTTCATAATGCAAAGTCTATGTTACAATGAGCCCGGGTCTCCTGGTAGGAGTGTTTGGGTTTGTTTCAGGAGAGAAAAGCCATCAGGCCACTGCCTGCAGTGCTTGCAGGGACCCAAAGTGCAAGAGAAGATGGGAAGGACGTTCAGGATGACACTGGCAGGGTCTTGGAGGAGTTTCAGCTACATTCTGTAGACAATGGGAGCGCCTTCATTCACTCCGGGAGTGTGCTGAGCACTTCTATAAGCCAGCAGGAGTGTGTGGCCAGGAGTGATACGGGTGTGCTCTGGAAGAGGCTTCCAATCCAGGTAAGAAGGGTGAGGCCCCCGTGTGCATAGCAAGGAAGGGCTGTGGCCTGGCAGCCTGGAGGTCTCTCAGAGAGGCCCGTTGCCCACACTGTGGAGGCCGAAGAGGCGAAAGGTAGAGTGGAGGTCTGCACAAGGGTGTTTGCCACCAGAGGTGGCTTGTGTCACAGTCAGAGGGAAATGGGAAGTTCAAGGAGGGAAATGGCTAGCTTGAGTCTAGGGAGCAGGGAGTGGGGACAGCAGAGGGGAGGGAGGCTGGGATGGAGGTGCCAGGGAGGCAGGGGCAAGGAGTCCAGCACCACAACCAAATGCTCTGAGAGAGGAGTGAGTGCAGCACGAAGCCAGGTTGCCAGTGCAGAGGCTTGGAGCAGGCAAGAGCACCTAGCTGGGGATGTAGTTGACAGCTTCTGTGAAGGGCCCTGGAAGATCTGGGGGGTGGGTCCCACCGTCTGGGCCCGGGGAGCCTGGAGTAGAGAAATGGGCATGTGACTGACGGCTGGTGGAGAACTTTCATCTGTGAACAGAGGGGAGGCAGGATCTCAGGGCAGGGGTGTCTAGCAAACCCAAGATGCAAGAGAGCTGGGCATTGAAGGTGATTCCAAGGTTCTGGGCAGAGTGACAGGGCAGAAAATGTCATTATTGAAGATAGGAGAGACATCTTAGAAAAAGGTCAACTTTTGTTTTAATATTTCCTATGTTCCCATTTGAAATTTGATGAATCTTGTTTTTCTGTTGTGAAATTCAGGACTAAAAAATTCAAATAGAATTGCAGAAAAGGCATAATTTTAGAATTTGTCACCAATAACCTCTAGTTGATTAAATCTCTAATTGATCATTGGCTTACTTGCCAATTGTCTATAATTTAGATTATACCGCTAAACGATGTAGGAGTTCCCTTTACCACGTGCATGTATGCACACATACCCTTTCTAAAGTGTGTTACAAAGTTATAATAATATGACTTCTGAGTATTCCCAGGAAGGATTAGAACAATAGCCTCAAGAACAAGGCTTGTTCTAATTCTAGGTAGGATGGCTGTTAGGACAATTAGAGCTTCCTCAGCTGGAAGGGCTGACCCTAAGGGAAATGAACTCGTCCCTGTGCACTGTCCAGTGTAGGCTGACGGAGTGGAGATTCTACCACTGGGCACAGGAACAGATAATGGCCTGCAATGTGACTCTCAGCTCTGAAGCACACCTGCCTATAAATTCTTAGTTAATCAAAAAGGTAAATAGCACATTTTTTCTTTCTTAACTCAAATTTTCACTACCAACATGGTTCTATCAGAACAGTCCATTCACATTCTCCTTTAACAGAACCCTGGTCTGACCCACCCTGGGGTAGCAGTTTGCTGGTAAACCATCAGCCCAGGCTATGGGCCAGCCTCTCTGGCCAGCTTCTCCCCAGACTTCAGATGGATTAACCCTGCTGCTGCTGGGCTTTGTACTACAGACAGACTTGCCCGGAGAAGATCCCTCCTCACTTCCCCCAATTCCCTCCCCCACCCTACTCTAAGCCATTCCCTACCTCTCCTGAAGTCTCTCTCCTGCTTCACCCCCAAGGCCCTTCCCTGCCATCCTGAGGAGCTGAATTAATGGGTGCTGAGGGAGCAAGTCTTGCTGCAGAGATTTCTCAAGGTCTAAATAGATCTTTTTAGTGAGATCATTTTGCTTATTGACCCAAATAGTCAGAATGCTACATTGCTCATTACCTTTTCAAAATCTTCCTCTGTGAGGTTTTTTTTCTGTTCTCTGCTACTGAGCTCTAATAGAACAGCATTTGAGAGCCTAATCCCTGTAATCCCCCGGGAATTGCCCATTATGAAGCTCTGTCCCGGTCTATCCTGCGTCTATCCCTGGCTTAGCCTGAGCGCCTGGCTGTGGTGCAACCTTCGTCACTGCCAAGTGGAAGTGCCATTCCTAAACAATCGCTCTATTGGTATCGTTATCCACGGAATGATCCAGGCCACAGGCCTTGCCGAGCAAAGTAATTGACAGCATCAAAAATTCGGATGGTAGCACTCAGGATTGCACTTTGAGGAGCCAAGAAAATAATAGCCTAGGGCCAGGACCTGGACCCCTGCCCACCCATGTGGCCGGGGCTATAACCGATCTTCAGTGTCCCTCCGTCTCCTCTTTGGAGAGGGAAATTGACCACAGCGATGTCCGAGGCCCAGCTAGCTTGAAACCTCTGTCACTGGACAACTAGGAAAGGAATTTCAATGAGTGTTTATTGATTTTCACCCCCTCGTTCTTGGTTTACAGAATTAGGTAGTGAAGCCAAATCAGACACATTTAACAGCAGCCTGTGTGGGGCTCTCATGTCTTTAGTGTTCTGACCAGCTCCAGACCTGGTCCTCGTCCAGCTGTTTCTTGACTCCCGTGAGGGACAATGCCATTCAGCACCCTCTTCCACTGGTGGTCCTGTAGGACCCCAGGCCTGCCCTATGCCTCTCTGTGACTCCAAGGGTGTCAGGACACAGAAGAGGGCCCAGGTGACATCTGGGGAAGAGGAAAAAGGAAATTAGGGCAAAATGAGCCAAAGCCAGAGTCCACCAAGCTGTCCACCCACAGGAGCCTCCATGGCTGAGGCAGCAAAGGAGAGCATGCCTGGCCTGGGGGGTCTGGTTCTGCGGTGGGGCAGAATGATGACTTCTCTGGGGTGCAAATGAAAGGGAGGGATTTGGGAGGTGGACATGCACACCAGGCAGAAGAGAAGGAAGCAAGAGGCATATGGCCCTGAATTTCCTTCCCAAGAGCCTATTAGTGGGAGCTAAGGCCAGCCTCCAGGTATGCACGTTATTTTTCACTAAACGCTGAGTCATAGCTGCTGCGTTCCAAATGGGCTAGAGGTGAGCGGGCGGGGCAGGGAAGGGGAGGTGTGCAGCTGATGGTGGGCTGCATAGCACACCTGTGAGCGTCTGTCCACAGCTGCATTTGTGCCTTTCTGAGCTGGGGTGTGATCAGCAGCAGCAGCAGTCATGTCCTTCACAGGGGGAGGGGCTGGACCCAGGAAGCAGACGCATTTCACACTTGGCTTTTCCCTAGCAGATTCCATTGTCTAAGGATAAAATTACTATTTTGCCTGAGACTATGACTTTAAAGCAGGGGGTTCAAAATACACTCCAGAAAGAAAGAAGGATTCATTTTCCCCTCCAGAGCAGGGTCAGCTCATCTGAGGACAACTGCGCCCTTTCCTCCTTAGCTATGTCTGGAATTAATCCCCCAGAGTTAGACTGTTTGGTGTGAAAGAAAAGTAAAAAAATGTAGTCCTTGAATATTGAACACCACATAACGGGCACAAAATTCTGGAAGGGAGTATCTGGACATGTCTGTTCTTTGTATTTAATTAGCAACAAAATAATCCAATTTAGCAAATATTTATTAAATAGTAACTATGTGCCAGGCCCACTGCTGGAGCTTGAAATCTGACTAAGACTGGCGTATGTACGTGCTTTCTGAGGATTTTGGTGGTTGTCAGGGAGGAAGTTAGTATTATAATTGCTTAATTGAATAACCTCTTAAGTAGTCACTAAAAGAATAAAAATCATTACATTTAAATTTTACTTATTTTGCACAAGAACAAAAATAAAAGGAAATTGCTAAACCTTAAGTACATGTTTCTTTGCCAAAATTGTCTCCACTGTCTCTTTAACATGGTAATGGAAGTTTTAGCCATTGCAATTAGGGAAGAAATGGTGATCAAGGGATTCATATACGGTCAGAAGAGATCAAACTTTCGCTCTTCGCAGATGATATCATTGTATACCTGGAAAACACCAGGGATTCTACTATAAAACTGTTAGAAGTGATCAAGGAATACAGCAGAATCTCAGGTTACAAAATCAACATTGATAAATCGTAACATTTTGATTTTTAATCAAAATCATTTTTTCTTATTACAAAAGAAAAGCATATTCACTATAGGAAACTTTGAAAACACAGAAGTACAAAAAAACCAAAGCAGGAATTATTGTGCCTGACATGACCATCATTGTCATTTGCTAAAATGTTCTCGCTCTCCATACAATTTTAAAAGATGAAATCATATTGCTTATATTTTACAGCCCACTTGTTCACTTGACAATTTCAAAATATCACTAAGTCTTTTGATACTCGTCTGCAGAGTGATTCGAAAGTGTGTCATATTCCATCATGTGGTTACATCATAATTAACTTGTTCAACGTTATTGCTGATTTAGGTTGTTTTCAATTTGCTCCTTGTATAATCTCTCCCTTTCTGATCTCTTACTACTCTGCTCATACTGCTAACGTATCAGATTTCATTATCATATGTTTAATTATGAGTGTGTTTGTTGTCCCCTAATGCGGTAAACACCTTCAGTTTGGAGATTCTGTATGTTTTCATTATTTTGCCACCAGTTATCTAGCCCAGAAACAATGCAATAAATGATAAGTATATACTCAAATTTTGTCTGTGAACCTAAGAATTATATGTGACTTGTACATAGCGTCAACAGATTTTAAAGGGTTGCAAAAGCTAGGCAAAAAGATTGACAGTGTTGGGGTTTTTTTAAAATGGAAACTAGGTTTATTGGGAAATACTGTATGTCCTTCATATCCATTACATTATGATCACCATTTTTTTAAAAGAGCAATGGAGAGCCTAAAAACTTCCTGCAGGCGTAGAGATTCATCTGTTTCCAGAGTCTTCTCTGTCACGAAGAGACATGTCCTGAGATCTCTGACTGCAACAATCACAGTTCAACTCTGTTAAAAAATCGCTGACATGTAGAAGATTAGCTTTTTAATTTAGCTCTGCTACTCACTAACTATCTAAGTGTGGCTATTAGACACTGATTTGTTTCAGTTTTATCTATCTGTAAAATCTGAATAAAAATATCTATGCTAAAGGTTTTATGAGGGAAAAGTTAACTGGGTTTTATTAAGTAAAATAAAATAATAACAAACTTAACACAAGGCCTAGTAAAATAGCAAATAGTAGGTATGTATCCTTCAACTTCTTTCATTTTGCCTTTCCTTAGATCCTTTTGACACTTAGGACTCATTTCACTTTAAAAGATTAGTGAATTGGTTTCCTGAGGATTAATACTTTATGTGGACCTCACCCCTTTCGCGGGGACGCAGAAGAGTGTGTTGTATGAGAAATGATGTACCCCTGTTTTTTTTATTCTTTCTTCTTTTAATAACTAAACTTAGAAAAGTAGTTACTGCATGTCAGAGGAACCTGAATGACATTTGTATCAGTAAAGGCAAGACATGTCTGAAATACAGACTTCAGAATTCTCAGCTCTGGTACTTTCTGGAGCCCATTATAAACTACAGATAGTTTTATAACAGGATAGATAAATGAAAGAATGCTGTAGATTACCCTACCTGCTAAAGTAAAAGTTTGCTGTTAATAGCCCAAGGGGAATTGACTATTCCTAGGGCACCCTTCTCTGTGACTGGGAATTTACGGGGTCTTCTGAGGGAGTGGCTATATGAGGCTGCCCTTGGCAGCTGAACACTTTATGCCAGCTGAGTCATTTAGTGGCTCAGTAAGGTCACAGTTTTCATGTTCATACCTATTTTTATAGAATTAAGCCTTTTGAGAGCTCCAAGGTAAATGCATGTTTATCAGTACATGAAAATGGATAAGGAGTCTTCTGACCGCCAGGAACTGGAAGAGAACCTTGGTTGTGGAATTCCAGGCTGAAATTGAATTGTCAGTCTCAACAGTTGTAGTGAGACGCAGGCATTGTGCTGTATCTAAGAGTGACCATGGAGCTGTTCATCTAATCGGCTGGCTCGGGTTACTGTGATGCGTGGGGGAGAGGATCCAGGAAGAAGGAGGGAGAGCTAAGTGGCCCTTGGGAAGTCTCTCTGCGTTTGTCTAGCATTCCCTGAATGGTGGTTACTATCATGGATTAAAGACTTGATAACAGGGACAGAGACTCTCTTTGGCGAAAGGCCTGGGTGTCTTTGGACATGAAGGAGATCCCAGAGAAACTGGGATGAGGGATTTATAAATGCAAAATTGCATATTATGGCTAAGCATGGATCTTTTGTCCTCTGCAAAACTCTAAGAACACCCCCCCCCAAAGAAAAATGTATCCTTTGATATAAGCAGGAATTTGAATACCTGTATCAGCCCCTGGTCTCGTTCCTATCCACTGTTACAATAACGTGGCATAAAAGTGGCCGCTCCTGCTGGGGAGGAGCTCCTTAGGGCTCAGAGCTGGCTTGTTACTTCCAGATGGACATGAACAGGCAGAGAATTCAAGTTCACTGAAAGATGCAGCTCAGCCTGTTTAACGTGGCCTTGGACCTTAGACTGGAGGGAGGAAGCCACATTGAAAGACATGTTGCAACCAGTTCCCTGCGAATTTTGCTTTGTTTGTGAGAGTTTCTTGACATAAAGTTTCCCATTATAGTTTCCTCATTAAAATTAAGATGTGGCCTTAAAAAAACACCTATAATGACAAAGGGACAATATATGCGTCTATAGATTGGTTATACAGAAACAGCATTTTCTGCTCCCAAAATCATATCATGTTTACAGCTTGACAGATTTACAGCAAAGGTCTGGGCTCAACATCTAGGCATGCTATGTGGGCTGCGAATTTGGCACCCTGAGATGATAAATGATTTCACTGCTTTTTAGTTTGTTCTAACCATGCGCGTGCACGTGTACGTGTGTGTGTGTGTGTGTGTGTGTGTGTGTGTTTATTTCTAGGGAAGTCTGAGGGCTTTGGTGGGAAAGGCTAACGGCTCCTCTCAGCCTTACCTCTCCTACTACTTCAAGCATTGTTTTTTGGTACAATGGAGAAACTTCAGGAAGGCCACTGAATGAATGGGATTTTGAACTATGGAGAGCATTTAAATAAGCAGAGTTGGCCGAAAAACGGCTTGTAAGATTAGAGAGATGAAGATCTAGAAATGTTAGTTATATGCAATTTCTCTGAAATTTTGATGCTAACAGCCACAAGAAGAACCCAAATAAAATTTATTTTAAATAAGATATTTATTTTAAAATAGAAATCATTTAGTTTTTCAATATCCTTTTTGACATGAATATGCTAATTCTACTGAGCAAGTGGTATTTTTCCTTACATTAAATCTATTATAAGGATTGCTAAACTAGTTATGAGGTTTAATAAACAGAATGTAATGATACTTAAGGGACGAAGACAACTCAACCAAAATAGTCACCCACATTTATAATAGTTGAAAGATCAAGAGGCAAGTCTCCCACCTGACACTCCAAATCTCCAACACTTTGAATATCCTTTAGTGCGTTCATGATGGTGGGAGTTTTACTTTTATAATATCCTTGCAACATTCTAAAGCAGGGTTAGAAATGCCCTGTTTTGTCTAATCAATTTAGTGATAAATAAAGAAGAGACGAAACAAACGAAGGGCATTAAATGTCAGTGGCTTTTTTTAGGTTACCCTGCTCTTTATTTTTCAAGTTCCCTAAATTATGAATTGTTTATTTCATATACACACAAAACATGCGTGCACACACATACACACATTCATACCCATACACAGCGCTTGCTTCTTAAAATCTTTGGAGCTTGAAACTTCTGCTGAAAGGCCCTTGTTTTCCTCATACTGCTTTTAGGGAGAGCCTTTGGTTGCCTTTCCAGCTTTGTACTCATTGTCAATACTGAATTAAATCACAGGGTGAACTTGAGCATATCAGTTCAAGTTTCTGTCCATGGTTGCATGATGTGTAATATAAAGAGATACAGATGAACAACTATATTGTGTAGTGGGATTAATTACAGTAACATAAACAGTTTCCCTATTTGGCTTTGGAGAGAGGATGGCTTCTCCTATCATTAATCTGCAAACATATATCCCTGTCCCTCCTGCGCTGTTATCTGTGTCAACCCACAGCCAGCTTTATTAATCCAGGGTGGGTAAGCCAATTTTTTTGTGCTCTCATACTCACACACTTACACAAAATATTTATATAACTATATACCAACATTATGTATTTTCATAAAATAACTCACAGAGAAATATCATGAGGAGGAAACTGTTTTCTATGTAAATCATGGCTCAAAACCCCGTGCATGAAAGCACGATGCTACGCTGCCTCTCACAGTACAATGAAGAAAACACCGTCAGGGAATTGCCAGGGATATGGAGACTTGGGACTACAGTCGCTGCTCATGTCTCAGAGAAATGACCAGGACGGTGTGCATAGGCTACTGCAATGGTCTACATGCTTAAATCCCCTAAAATTGGTGTCTTAACATCCTGACCCCTAATCTGATGGCATTTACAGGTGTGGCCTTTCGGAGGTGGTTAGATTTGAGGGTGAATGGGATTAGTACTCTTAAGAATGGGCGCTAATATACAATCCTTCAGGAGTGGGACTGGTGCCCTTATCAGTGAGACCCCAGAGAGTTCCTTTCTCTCTTCCGGTATGCAGTGACACGGTGAAAAAGGCAGCTAGCTACCAATAAACCAGGAAACAGACCTGCTCCAGACACTAAATCTTGCTTCTTGACCATGGAGTTTTCAGCCTCCAGAACTGTAACTAATAAATGGTTATTGATTAAGCTGTCTAGTCAACGGTATTTTTCTTATAGCAGCAGGAACCAATTAAGAAAACTATATAATTCTAGGCAAAATTCTTTCATTTAATGTTAAATCAAAAACTCTTATTTTCAAATGCCAAATATTCTTAAAATAATTGAAGAAATAGTCTTGTGCTAAGGAAATATCAAGTAAGAAAATGTTCATCCTGTTGTTGAAAGTCACATTAAAAATTTCCAGTTAAAACTAAACTATTATCATCATAAATATGGGTATAGTTCTGTATTTATTTTTAGAGCAGACATCTGTATAAATAATTGTGTTTTAGTTGGGGAATGCTGGAAAAATAAAGTGGGGTATGAGGAATACCAACTTATTAGACATGTTATATTTTCCTTTTGAGTCCTTGCAAGGTAACAAGAATTGGATGTAACAGTTTTAAAGTAGAGAAAGACATGATTTAATACAATAGTGACATTTAAACTTTTTAAAACACAGTAACATTAACTTATCGTATGTTGGTTTTGCCATAAATGTTTATCATGCTAGACTCTAGGGAATGTAAAGAAATAAAATTGAGGTGGTGCCTGTGGCTCAAAGGGGTAGGGTGCTGGCCCAATATACTGGAGGTGGTGGGTTCAAACCCAACCCCGACCAAAAACTGCAAAAGGGGCAAACAAACAACAACAACAAAAAGAAATAAAACTGAAGAGATAGCTTCCAAGCAACTCACCACCTAGTCTGGGTACACCGTATATTCAAAGGTCTATTCAAAGAATTGAGTAACCACATGAAGGCTCCACCAGGTACTGGACTTGGTCTGGTCTACTACTGTCTGTCCAGAGCTAGAAACAGTATTTGGCACAGACTAACCACTGAATAAGTATTTAGCCAGAATAAATAAATAAATGAACAAATGGCAGGATGAGAAAGAAATAGCAGTTTCAGCAAACCATAGAAGAGATATCACAAAACAGTACAGGATTAACTATAAAATTAATGATGGAGGAAATGAGCAGCTCAGGAGTCCAGAAGATCGCTGTTGAGAGGGTTAAATGAATTTGCGTTTGTTAACGGGGCCCTCACAGCGTCTGACACTTGCTAAACCCTAACAAGTGTTAGCTCCCGAACTCTCGTATAGTAATTTAGTAAACGATTTATTTTCTATTATTTGGAGATGTATATGTATAAATCAAGGTAGAGATGATAATTTAGGTAACTGGAATGCAACAAATCCTCATTATCATAGCTAATGAGCTGGCAGGTGGATGATCACTTGCTCATATAAGTAATTTGTTTCTTCTGTTTTCATTCTATAATTTCTCATTTGGGATGTGAGCTGTAATGTCTTTCAGCCATGTTCTATTCTTTTGTTTTCCATTATTAGCCAGTTGCTTGAGTCTGTTCTTTTTCAACAGTGATTTGTGTTTTAAATTAGTCCATATAGGAAGGATTCCTTCTAAAGGTACCGTGGACTGTCACTTCTTAAATGTGCCTGCTCTGTGAAGAGAAGTCGGCTTACTTTTAATCTGTGGTAGCCTTTTAAACTCTAAAATGCTTTGTTTTATATCTACCCATTCTGGTAATCTGGTAAACATGTGCTCTGACCTGGTGCTCTAGGCAAATTACAGCTGGCTAATCATTTGGGGATATATTGTTTAAATAAATTTAACATTAGGCCTAGAAAAGTTTAACTCATGTTCTCTAAACTCAAGGACCTTGCATCCTAATGGTAAAGATCAGATGTATAAATGTTATTTTAAAAGATATTAAAAGTGGATATGGATATAGGAAAGGCCAAATATGTGGCACCAAGAAAGAGGTGCTTTAATAGTTCAGGCATTAATAAGGTTAAGAAGAGAGATTAAGAATTAAGATGAAGCCTTATGACCAGGGAGGGCTCATAGGAAAAGTGGCATTTGAGTTGGTTCTTAAAGAAAAGATGGAGACGAGCAGGGAGAGTTTCATGTAGATCCAGGAAGAGAATCGGTGGCTTGAGGACTAAGCAAAAAGTAAAGAATGCACAATCCTGGAGACAGAGACTTCACTTATAATGAATGGAACAGAAATCGGTGTGGGAAGTATTAAAAGGTGTCTCGGGAATTAGGTTGGAGACATAAACTTGCAGGAGTTTCAGAATGTTCTGAAAGAGGGGGCGTATTTCTGAACCCTCTATATCCATATAGTAACACACGTAATAACAGTAGTTTGAAGCAGTTTTCAGTTTACAGATTGCTTTTCCATCCAGTTTCTTGTATGATCTTTACAGCAACCCTGTGAGAAACATTCTTTTTACAATCACAGATAGCAGAGACTGAGGGTCAAGAGGTTGAAGCACACTCAGTGTCACTCAACTAGAAAGGGTCAGAAGACAGGTGCAGGTGCAGGTATGACCCTAAATCTCATGTTGACTGCACCATTCCACTCTACCTATCAGATGTCCTACCAAATGCCACTTCCAATGAGTATCCAGGAAAAGGTTATTCATGATCTCAGGACTAAAACCGGCACACATATGAGGCTCTGTTTCCTGTACAGTGCTAAGGAATAAACTCATTTGCTCATTTCTGGCTTGATAATGCTATGCAAATGGATGGGAGAGATCACTTTTTGAGTAGAAAAGGTTGTTTAATGTATATTTGTTGCATTGTCTTCAGTAGAATAATGGATCATTCATGAGTCTTATCTTCTTTATCAATAACGGTGCATGTATAGATTTTAACTTATATTTCTCTGGGGATGTTGCAAGTCACTTTCTATGTCATTGTATCACTGTAATGAAATAGTACTTTAACATTGTCCAATTGGCTACACACTTTTTTATGCTGAATTGTTCTAGTATCTCTCTGTTACAAATATAAGAGATATTGCTGACCCCATTTAATAGATATTTGACAGCAAACAGAATAAGATCAATCTGCCCTTGACCCTGCATGTATTTGGTGGTAGAGCTGGATATCCTGGTTGTCAGGCAAGCTAAGAATCCACAATCTGAGGACCTTTTCCTGGATACTCATTGGAAGTGGCATTTGGTAGGACAGTTTAGCACAGATCAGACAGCAAGGAGGTGATACTTTCCTTAATACTGTTGATACGGAGGGCCTGTCGAGAATGTAGTGTATTTGGATTCTTCCTGGAAATTTAGTTACTAACTTCAAGCTTCAGGCCTTTTATTCATTATACTTGGTGCTGTAAAACAAGCCAATTAACATTCATGTACTTTTAGATAGTTCAACCATATACTGTGACACTTATTTTGCCTAATGATTAATGGAGAGAGGAAACGTCTTTCACTTCCAAAATGAACTGTGTAGCCGAAAAACGATCATGACCCTGATGTGTACATACCAACCCAGCTTGTGAAGGCTAAGGTCGATAAAGGTTTACCTTCCTCAGCAATGATACTGAAAAAAGACAAACTTCCCAGAATAGATTTTATAACAGCGAGATCTGAAATACGGCTTTTTTCTCTCTTCCCTCTGGTTGAAATGCGAAAGATTTTATTTGGCCTTTTGCAATTTCCGAGAGAATTAAAGCACAAATTCTGGAGCCAAGATACCACTCTGTGACAACAGAGCAGAGTTAGTTAATCTTGACTGAAGCGCACTTAGCTGCTAGAAACCGTAACAGGCAGGTGTGTAGAAGACAGAGGACCGTTTACACTAGTCCTTATCAAATACCTTGCTATCTTCCCTAATTTTCCTCTATTCTGAAAAACAAAAGCTGAATAGCTTATTTATTGTTAAATATACCTTGTCCATCTCCCTGTTATGTGATCATTTTCTAGGATGTGGATGTTATAATTTAAATTTGGCAACATTTTTATTTGTCATACATTTGAGTTATAAAGAAAATGTGAACATCACATTATATCACATTTCTTTTACACTATTTCCAAGAAGAACAAGGATCTTGGGACATTTGATTTTGCCTTGGTAATAAATTAATCTAGTTATAAACTACTACTCAATAGACCAGACAGTTTCTAAAATTTACATGTGATGTTGTATCTTTTGGCACATATCACTGTTAGTTGATGATAGAACAATCTTCCTCTACATTTCCTTACAAAGGACTGTGAAGCACACCCATACGGACACATATTCCCATATTCGCTCTCCCCCTCCACCAGTTCTCCATACACATTTGTAAATGGAATGCAAAAAGATGTGTTTGAAAAGGTAAGGATGAATTGATTTTTTTTCTCTGTGCTGGACTCAGGGTCAAGTCCATCAGCCATGGCTGGCTGCTTCTGAAACACCCCATGCCCTGTACTTCTGCCAGCCAAGCATTTGCCCAGGCTGAGGTCTGTTGAATCCATAATATGTTATTGTTAAAAGGTTCTGGTAAAATTGTGTTGTCCTGTCTAAAAGTATCACATTAGAATAAGATTGTTACTGAATGGATGCAGGGTTAAATTAGCCATTGTAACTGTAATATTTTAAAATTAATACAACTATCAGAGATATACTGTAAGCTCAAAGGATATGAAATCACAATTTTAAATTGAGAAACAAAATTGTGAAAGATATCACCTTTATCAAATGAAATGTTTAAATTTGAATAATTGGAGAACAATTTTTCTGCAGTTATGTCTTTTTTTCTTCAGAGAAAAATAATGTCAAGGTATTTCAACCAGAGCCTCTATTAATGTCATCTTTGGCTGGGTCGGCTGGCCCCCTGGGATGGAGGCGGCAGTCGTGAGGTTATATAGGGACACCGGGCTGCCAAGTTCACAGGACAGGGGAACAGCTCAAATAAACTCGGCACATGGGCATTAAAGGGCTGAGATGATGATGCCTCTGAATTAGGAAGCGAAGTGAAAACCATGCTGTGATTTTTAGTATTAAGAGAAAAATATGTCATCTATTTTGTGTGATCTATTAGTGTTGTTGGAAGAATCAAATGAGGTAATATGTCTTAAATTCCTTTGAAAAGTGTAAAAGGCTATATAGGGACACAGGGGCCTGGTTGGCCTACATTAAACCAAGATTTTTGAGTAACTGAGAAGTTGACCCTCGGGTAAGTAAGAGTCTGGACTGCTATCTAATTTTGATTAAGGAGAACTTGGTGAAATGAGTGATTTTGATTTAACTTTGAGGAACCTAATTTTTTTTTTTTTAACCTAATTTTTTTTTTTTAATTTGTAGTTGAGAAGTTTCTGTGAAAAGTAGTAATTGATTATATTGCTTTGATGCATAGAGTAGCAGCACAGGAAAGGAAAGAAATGGCTTTAGAATTTGACATCTCTTGTTTGGAATCTGATGTTCATAATTTACTGTGTGATCTTGGCCAAGTTGACTAAACTCTTTGTATCTGTAAAACAGAATTAATAATATTTAATGCATGATATATTTGTGGTGATTAAATGATTTGACAAAACGTACGATTCTTAGGGTGTGTCTAGAAGTAAGTGTGAAGGAAAATATAATCCCCTTCCCTACCTGCCATAACAGAGGTGCTGGTGGCTGATGTCTGGTGAGAGCCTTTCCTTGTGGAGTCCTCACACAGTAGAAGGTGGAAGGGTACGTAGGGACAAATATTCTGGAGAGCAAAAGAGAGAGAACCCACTTCGAAAAGCCCTCATGACCCAAATACTTCCCATTCACTCCCACCCCCCAACACTGTTGCATTGTTGATTAAGTTTCCAACACATAAATTTTGGGGAAACATCTAGATCGCGGCAGTCAGAGATGCTTGAAATGCAGTACCTGAGCTATATTGTTTCAGAATCACCTGAAGGCATAAAAGTGCAGATCTCCTGAGGACTGTTTCAGACCTTCTGGAGGTTGGCCCTGGGAATGTCCTTTTCAATAAACATTCCAGCCAATGCTTACAATTACTAAAGTTGACAAATACTGATTTAGATAGAGCCTTGTAGTAGAAGGTAGTAAATGCTATACAGAGTTTATGAATTTGAGGTTATAGGAACATGATTTTAAGTTGAATAGACCTGGTAAATAAATAGAAGGAGATATATACATATATGTAACAAACAGAAAGGAAGTTAACAAGGTATAAAGGCATATTGCATATTGCATTTGGCATATTGAAAAACTACTTTAAAATTTAAAAACCCAACTGTGACTGTACTCAAATAGAGATTTGCTCTTTCCTTGCAAGTAAATAGAACATTTCAAGATAGATGCTTTTCAGCCTTCTGTTGTATGCCACTCACCAGCAAAGATGTGAATGTACATTTTATTAATTCTTTTTTTTTTTTTTTTTTTTGAGACAGAGTCACACTCTGTTGCCCTCAGTAGAGTGATGTGGCGTCACGGCTCAGAGCAACCTCTAACTCCTGGTCAAGGCGATTCTCTTGCCTCAGCCTCCCGAGTATCTGGGACTACAGGTGCCCACCACAATGCCTCGCTATTTTTTTGTTGCAATTTGGCCGGGCCGGGTTTGAACCCACCACCCTTAGTATATGGGGCCGGCACCCTACTCACTGAGTCACAGGAGCCTCCCCTGAATGTACATTTTTAATATGCGTAAGATAAATGTTGAGTTTATTTGTTTTGACACTTTTTAATGATTATTTATAACTTATTTAAAGATGAGTAAAATATATTTAGGCTAAAATGTCAATTTGATATTAAGTTAAATGCCTGAATCTTATCCAAATAATAAACTATTGAAATCCCAGAGAGTATTAATGGTATCTAATAGCTTGCTGAGAAGTCAAGAAATCAAACTCAAGAGCATATAAAGCAATAAATATGTTTATAAGGTCTCTTCTGTGCAAAGAGGGAGAGTGTGTGTTGTTGAGGAAGACTCACAAGTGAGAAACAGGTGTATATTTATAGCCTGATGGGAATTGAAATGTAGTGGTCTGGAGTTAATGCACTGTAGGAGGAAGAAGTGAGTTTCTAAATTTCTTCTCTCTTGCAGCTTGCTCAGATATCTAAGCCTTTTGGCACTTATCTGGAATATCTATTGCCTGTTTTAGAGGTTCTTCCTGGCATGTGGTTGACGGTTGAATTACTTGCAGTAGTAAGACAGTGTGCAGATCTTTTGAAAGCTCTGCTTACCCACAATGCAAACTTGGAAGCAACCAGCTTTCCCTGCTTTCCTAGTTATCACCAGTTTTATAGGAAAGCCTTGTTTGGTCATTGTACATGTTCTGGTGCATGTTCTAGTCAAAAATTCAGATCCCTCCAGATCTTTTCTCATCTGTATACTACTGAGAGTATGGTCTTACATGTATCAACTCAAAATACCATATATACTTGAGTATAAGCTGAGTTTTTCGGCACAAAATTTGTGCCGAAAAACCCAAACTCAGCACAAATTTTGTGCCGAAAAAACTCGGCTTATACCCGAGTATGTACGGTATATGATTTGAAATGGGATTGCTGGGGAACTGGTCCACTAAAAGACTTCCATTCCAGTAGAGTTCCTGATAGGCTTGTGATCTTAGAATTCTGTCCTAATATAGCAGGTGGTGGCCTGCTTCTAGGAATGCTTGAATAATTTAATAGAAGCCGAAATGCTAACATTTATTACTTGAACCAATGGGTGGTTGATTCCTTAAATATAGAACAGTCCTTATGCAATGGGCCAAAATGTCTGCCAGTATTAATTCAAAACACAGTCCCAGGCAAGAGAAGAAGATATCAGATATTTTCAGATTCCTCTTGGTCTTCCTGCTTTATTCCTTTAGGTCACAGGTAGGGTGACCAAATCCCTTTCTGTGCCTGTTACCCCTTAGTTACTTGTTAATGGCACTTTCTCTCCAAAGTGGCACCTTCCCTGACGTGTTCTATGAGAAGTAATAGGGCCACTGTTGTCATATCTCACAAGCTACTTCCTTTGTGAAACCTTCTTGGATGTTCCAAAATGGGTTAAATCTCCCTGTTATAATCTCTTACAGCAGTTACATTTTTACTTCGCTGTACTTATTATAATTGTAGGTAATTTTTGGTAACTATAATATAAATAATAATGTATTTTTCCTGCTAGGGTGGAAGCCCCATAAAAACAGAGACAGTGCATAGTTCAGGGCGGTACCTCAAGGCCTAGCAAGGACTTAACAGGTGTTCAATACACGCATATTGAATAAGTGTGTGTATATATCACATACCACTCACCAGTGCTGAGACTGTTCCCCAGCTAGAGAGCCCATGTGGTGACCTCTGGTAGAAGCTGAGGCCCCCTGCAGGTGCCGTGAGGAGGGACCCTCACGGCCCCCTGCAGGTGCCGTGAGGAGGGACCCTCACTGACATTAACACCTCTGAGAGGCTTTCCTAAAGGCTGCCCTGGGTGGCCAAGAAGAGAGGATGATCCTCCTTAGAAAACAGCAAGGAACTCAACGTCTGTATGAGATTCATGGTCCTCTTATTGAATGACAGTGGTCACACTCTGAGGAGGCCTATTCTTGATCTAAGGAGATTGCTTCACTTTTCACTACGTCTGGAGGTGTGCTTAGTGGTGATGACGCAGATTTTAATAGCCTAGGATTTTTTCCATCTCACTAGGGCTCCCTGTCCTGGCTCCCTAAGTAAAGTGGTCCTAAGAGAAGAAGTTGGAAGAGAATGCTGGGGCGAGAACAGGAGTGACAAGCAGCAGGCTAGATCCCACAGGCACGTCATGCCACATCTGCATTCTTCTCCCATCCTCCCTTACTGAGTTGTCTTGGGCAGAGGAACCGTGTCTTATGGGAAACACGAGTCTTTCCTCTGTGTATTTTAGGTACCTTATCTATTATTGAAGACTGCCTCTCAAAGTCACGAAACTTCCCTTAAACTGGAAAGCTTGTCTTCTTGCCAAGTGCTTCACATCCTTTATCCTGCTACTGAGGATCTGGCAGGGAAACCTCAAGCCTTTTTCCAGTAACTATCATACAACCAATAATATTATAGAGAAAATTAATTGAACAATAAGAAGAAAGGCCAAGCTTTGTCACATAGACCTGATATCATTCCAACCAAATGCTGGTGAAATTGACATTTCAGTAAATATGCATTATCTGCTGTTGTGATTTTTTTATATTTTTGTAAATACTGACAATAGTTCATTAATTACCGATACCTGCCTATCTATTCCTTAGAGTGCCTAAGGAATCTAGATCAGGAATCATTACATGAGATAATCTTCAAATGTTTTCTATACTTCTTTGACGTAGATATTTGTTTATATCAGTTCTAAAGTCCAGTGTATTGGACAACCTAGGATGTTGTAATTTTCTTAAGTTAGTCGTAAAATACTAATGAGCATTCTATTCCTATATATTTCAAAGATTGGTCTTGTTGCTTCTATATAATACCTGAAATTCTTACAAAAGACAACAAAATGTTCAGTTACCAATCTGCACAGGAATAGGATATGTATTAATGATAGGCAGCTCTTACGAGTATTGGTGTAACCAATGATTGAGATTTAAATGTAAGCACCATTAATATACTGCAGATTTTCCTGGATCTAAAATCTAAATGATGAGATACTTTATCTCTAGGCAAAGGAAGAAGAGGGAAACATTTTTCAACTAGATAGGATATTCTCTTCTGTGTGAGTACCCAGAGTGCCTTGCCTCTGCCTTCTTCTGGATCGATCACATTGTTCTAAATGAATGATGCTGTCAGAGTTCTGAAGAATGGCAAGGAGTTCTGCAGTCAGATCTGGATATAATTAAAATGCCCTGGCAGCTTCCTGGGCTTCATCAGGCCAGCAGGATTAAATTTGAACTGGTTTTGAAATGATAAAAAGCTGTTTGACTGCATTTTCAATATGTTTATCAGTAGAAAGCTGAAAGTACAAGATAACTTTTGCAAGAAATTTAGAAGTTGAAATGGGTATCAGAACCGTCTGAAAGGAATCTGCTGCAGTTGAACATAACTCATGTGTCTACCGCCAAGAACCAGCACTGCACTTTTCATCCAGAATTATTTTTAACTAGCTTGGAAGTCATCCAGCTTTGACTCTCCCAAAAGCAATTTTGTAAATGTGAGAAGGGCTAACTGGGTTCTGATTCAAAAGACAGGTGCACCTGGATGCCTTTTGTACAGCTGTGAAAATCCACAGGATGGTCATCACTTATCATTCCACAGTGGAACAGCTTAAGTGGGAATTGCGGTTTCTTCCACAGGTAATGAAAGCCAGCAAGACAATCAGAGTAGGGCCAGGCAAATACGTACACACCTCTTTTCTTTTTCTTCTTCCTGAGAAAATATGCAAACAATAAAGTGAAAGATTTATGAGCGGTAACATTAGAGACAGCTGCATGTACCCAACAGAAATTACATTTGCCACTTTAAACCTGTCAAGATCATGTGCAAGTTCATTTGACATTTACCATGAGATAAATGGACTCCTATTACTTTGATTGTCAAAAGTTTTTTAAAAACAAGGAAAAGTATGAGGCTTTTATGAAATAATGAAGGAAAAAGAAGTGGAATCTGAAACAGGAAATATTTTAGATAGTTAAAAAAAAATCTAATTTTATCTTTTCCGTATCAATAATTCCAACATTATAATATCACATTGAGAGTACAGATGTAGAAATCATTGATAGCATTCCCATTTTACAGTGATATTTCATAGATTTCCCATGAAATCTCTACATTTGGCTAAATATATTTAAATATAAAAATATCAAAGGGAATTAAAATATTTAATAGTGTTTTCAGCTTGTCATAAAGTACAGCTGGTGTATATTTTGCTGCCTGTGAAGATTTCTTTTAAAATCACTGTTCATCTTAGATATTAAGAGGAGCCATTTACTAACTGGACTTTATCTAATTTTCTGGTCAATCTCAAGATGGTCTTAAGAATTAGCTAAGTTTATTTGTTAAAGTAAGGACTTTCTGCCATTAATAGAAGTATTTGCTTCTATTGGAAACAATATACAGAATATATTAGATACAGAATGGGTCGCATGCCTTATGGAATTATTGCCTTGACTGTCTTCTCAAGCTCAGAACAAGCAATGATTAGATAACTCAGCAGGAAGATGTATCAAAAAGTACCCTGGAGGTAGCAGACTGCTTTGTTAGTTGGCTTTGAAGAGAGTTCACTCAGGTTACTTCAATAATGGAAATAGCCCTGACTTCACCACTATACAATTCAGCCATGTAACAAAGACCCACTTGGACCCCCTAAGTCTATTGAAATAAAAAAATGAAATAATATTTAAATTTTTATAAAAAGATAATGCAAATGCATTTTGAGGGTTGACAAAGAAATGGAGAAGAGAGTAATCATAGTTTTCCTGAAATAACTACATGACCAGATCTTGAGAAAGGACGAGGATCCGTAACAGTGAAGCCTGGTAGAGATGAAGGTGGAGTTCAGGACCTCAGAGGTTGGCGGGGATCATGTTCTGGTACTCCACCACTAACTCACTTAACTACTCTTTGTCTTTATGTGTGATTTTCTGCTTCTCTTTGTACTACCAACTGACTCCTTTATCTCTAGCTAGAATGAGAAGGAGAAACGCATGTAGGCTTAGTTTATTCCCATTATTTCTGTCTGTGCAGATCTTTTATGTGGATCCCAGGGAAGTCTATATAAGGGCATTCCCTGGACTGGGTGACCAGCCTTGGGCTAATCAGCTGTGGCCATGGGTCTGGTAACCAGTAGCTATGCCAGGGGATGGAATCAATTAGAAAGGAATGTTAAAATGAGATTTAAGGTGTAATTGGAAGTCTGAGCCTTGATTTATGTAATTTATTTCTTTTCCTGAATAATTCAAGGAAAACATTCTATGTGGGAAGGTAAAAATAATTTAGCTGCATAGGTCTGGAGACTCTGAAGTAATTTAACATTAGAAAGGTCCAGTTGTACTTATTCCCAGTATCAAATCACTTCTCTGTTTTGATTTTATAAGGAAGCAGGTTACTCTCATATTTACCGAGTACTTATTATGTCCCAGGGAGTTTGCTAAGTGTTTTCATGAATTAACACAGTTAATAACCAGAAAGCACTCACATGCTTTGATAGAGTTAGGGTAATCATCAACACTATCAGCCTGATTCAATTTAATCTATTGAAAGCAATGGGATTATACTCATTTGTTTAAGTAAAATAGATAAAACATAGAACAGTTGAATAAGGAGTTTAGTTCCCATTAGTGCTGTGATTCAAATAATCTTGTAAAAACATTTAATCTTTGGTTTCCTGTTATAATGGGATACATTTGTCAAAATACCAAGTTAACACAAGCCTAGATAATTGTCTATTCATTTATGAGTTACAATAGATACATACTAGGAATCGGCAGTTCCTGAAGAGGACAGTGTTCTTGGTGGGTATGTGTGTGTTTGTGTGTATATATAATAAATAAATAAAAAAATTTAAGTTGTCAAGTTGTGTAACTTCAGACAAGTCATTTTACCTCTTGGAAACTCAGTTTCTTTACCTGTAAAATGACAATACTAATTTCTGTCTTACGTCATTCACAGGTTTTGGTGAGAATAAGATGAGAAAATTTATAATTAGAAAGTTTTATAAATTATACTTTCTATAGTATTGATATGCTATATTAATTGTGATAAAATGAGGACCAGTATTTTGTTACTCATCTCATTAGTATGTATCTTATTCTAAGTTAGGATATGAAACATTCTAATTAATCCTGAATAATGAGGCCAAAGACAGAAGTAAAGAGCTTCTATAAATAAAGAAATAAAACATAGAGCCCTAAAACAGCAATCCAAGAGAAAAGCCACAATGTACACATATAAATTAGGCCGAAAATCCTAAAGATTTAGAATGTTTAAAAATACCTTAGTGATACAACTTAATATAATTTTTGTATATAATTCTTTGAGATTTTTCTCAAAATTAAACTATTATTTCTCAATTCACTTTAGTTTTGCAGCTTCCAAATTATTGCCTATAAAAGTATCCTTTTAAAAAAATAATTTTTGCAAGTACCCTGTAGCGTACAGATGTAATAATTCATCCCGTGTTTTGTTTTCTTCCCCTCTTCCTTCTCTTTCTCCATCTCTTTCTCCTTCCCCTTGTAATGCAAACTTCCTACACCCTTAGAACTAAGAATTGCAAAGGCAATTTGCCAAAAGATGAATATTATGTATGTGAGGCAACCAGACTTGACCCATTTGTGAACCATAAAGAGAACAAGCTTGGAAACAATTTAAAGGGACTGTGTTTGGATTAGTAGAAATCTTTTATAACCCATTTTTTCAACTTAATACAAAAGAGTGCATACCATTCTATCAGTAGAAGATAATAGAGTTAATATTGGTCAACAGCTCCCTTCCTGATTCTGATCTGGTATATACACTTCATACCTAAAAACTGTCCCACTTATAATTCCTCTAACACTGCTAAGTGACCACTGAAATCCATTAGATCTACAAGAATTTATATAGGCTGCATATATACAACTCAGAGTTGACTCCCATAGACACCTTTTAATGTATCCATATTTTTATAGTATGTTTTTATTTTATTTTACTCTACAATAAAGCTTCAAATACCAGCGATTGAATTTGAATCTTAACTTTACCACTTAGAAACTATATTACTTTCAGCAAGTCTCTTATTCATGATACACTGGAAGCTCTATAAAGTTGATCACACAATGGACTGTAACGAACTGGTCCACGTAAGGAGCTAGGCCTGCCACTATTCTCGTATGTATATACAGTGCAGGTCTGGTCTATGAAAATTTAGGCAATTTAAGGAGGAGGTCAATATAAGGGATTAGTCAGCTATGGAGGTTCCATTGTCTTTCACTTTTCTCATCTATAAAATAAGTTAATGTAATATCTCACAGAATTATCTAGGATTGAAGTATGTATTCTACGATCAATGTCAAATTATTGGCACAGATCCTGACCCCTTGTAAACCTTAACTGTAGTCAACCATCCTTATTATTGCACACCTCTGATTGGAATTAAATTGCCTTTTAACTCAAAGTATCTTAGTGTGGGTCTATATCTTGTGTACTCACAGCACTCTCTGGGTTTTTCTGTCAAAACAGGACCTCTTTGGGCAACCATTAATCACCAAAACAGACTCAAAATGAATTGTTTCCAAATAGAGTAAAACATAATATTCAAACAAGCCTTATAGATGATAATATTGATGCATCTTCTTCCCTTTTCCTTTTCTTTTTCTCTCTGTCCTGAACTAAAATGTTTAAACCCAGATTGCTCCCTTCCCTTGATGGTCATCTGCATATGGAGAAGTACGTGGTGCAGAAGTTAGTCCACACTTATGCAGCCATCAGAAAACCATTGTCTTGGTTCTACTAAACATATTCCTGTTTCTTGGCAGGTACATTTTGCTCCCCTTTCCCTAGTCCTGGCTCACTATTAGGAGTTTTACTGGCTTTTTCTTGGTTGTCCGCCCTAAGGTACAGATGTTCTTACAACTGTTTGCCCTTGGGAAGATTTTGTTCTGTCCTTATTTTGCTCTGCTCCAAAGTCTACCTTATTTACAATTAAATGAACTGAGCAAGACTAACAGTAATTGAGTGCTTCAGCAAAATGTTTGAGAGTGTTGAGACTCTCACAGCTTTCTTTTTTTTCATAGATTTTACTTCTTCCCTCTCACTGGAGATTTAACTATTACCTCCTTTATATCTTATTAAGAGGGGAGGGGAAGAAAGTCAAACAAAAACGGCATTTTGATAGGAAATAGTAAGAGATAATAATTCTGAAAAACAATATTCGTGTGACATTCTTGACATCAGAGAAATAATCGTAACAATGAAAATGAATATTATTTTTATATTATTTTTTGCCATAAAAGACTGTCGAATTAAAAGAGGAAAATATACTAGATGTAATTCTTCATTTTAGTGAATTTATCTGAGGAGTTAGCTAAGATAACAAACAATGTAAATACAACCATGTAGGATTTCTTGGCTAAGAGAACTTCAAAAGAAAAAAAAAAAAAACCAAGAAAATAATTAAACATTATTGTGTTTTAAATTTTTCAATCCGAGCTATGCAAGCGAAAGTGTTATAACTCAAAAAAAGCTATGCATGGGGTTGCTCCGGTAGCTCAATGGATAGGGCACTGGCCACATACACCAAGGCTGATGCGTTCAAACCCAGCCCAGACCAGCTAAAACAACAATGATAACTGCAACAACAACAACAAAACAGCCGGGTGTTGAGGTGGGCACCTGTAGTCCCAGCTACTTGGGAGGCTGAGGCAAGAGAATCATTTAAGCCCAAGAGTTTGAGGTTGCTGTGAGCTGTGATACCACTGTGCTTTCCCTAGGGCGACAGCTTGAGACTCTGTCTCAAAAAAAAAAAATAAAAGCTATGCATAATTTCTGCGCATAGAGAAAAATTTCTCTCTTCTCTGAGTTACATTGAGAAGAGCTGTGTATCTTTCTGATACTCCCAAAAGGGAAGTGAGCTATTTGTTTCATTCCCTCAGCTGTACTGTACCTTCTGAGTTTAGTAAATGCTGAATACAATCGACTTTTTTTTGTTTTACTAAAACACTCTTTAAAACAAACATCTCCTTTTTTTTTTTTTTTTTTTTTTTTTGAGACAGAGTCTCACTTTGTCACCCTCAGTAGAGTTATGTGGTGTCACAGCTCACAGCAACCTCCAACCGTTGGGCTTCAGTGATTCTCTTATCATAGCCTCCCAAGTAGCTGGGACTTGAGGGGCCTGCCACAATGCCCAGCTATTTTCTATTGCTGTTGTCTTTGTCCTTTAGCTGGTCCTGGGCGGGGCTCGAACTCGCCAGCTTCGGTGTATGTGGCTGGCACTGTAATCACTGTGCTATGGGCACCGAGCTTAAAACAAACATCTTTGTAACATTTACCCCATAATATAGCTCATATTATGGGTATGTTCATATATGCTATTTTGAAAAGGAGTTCCATATGCAAATATGTGTAGGGAACATTGGCTTAAATAAAGTTATAGCCACTTCTCAGAGTTATACCCAGTTCTCACCAAGGTGGACATGGTGAATTTCTGAGACCATGTGTACATCTCGAGAACTCACTTAACCACGTAATGTGTTTTCTTCAAAATACTACTAGTTCTTACACAATTTTTGGAACCAAATTAAAGAAGTATAGCATTATGATCATCATTTTATGTCACTGGTATATAGTTAAAAGACAGAAATTATTAGCAAATGCTTACTCTGTTTTGAATATTTTTTAAAAATATAAAAGATAACTATGAACAAACACTGAGATTCTAGGAAGGACGCATTCTGAGTGATTCTTACAGTCATCATACTAACCCTGGTGGGAAGACACGCAACCGTAATGCCAGGAATATCCGAATAAGTGGAAGAAGAGAGAAAAGAGTAGCCAAAAACAGGTCTGCCACCCTTTACGGGCTTACCACCTGCTGAAGACACCCGAGCGTTTACAAGGAATGGGAGTTAGCATGTGATACAAAGGTTAAACGGGTAATTGGATAAAATGAGTTCCAAGGCCCTTTCAGTCCCTTGAGACACCGTGGTTTATGTGCCTGCCAGAGAATAATACATGAGGGTAGGCAATTGCACGCTAGGAGAGGGAACACGGTGTGGCAGCGATAGAGTGCAATCTGCGAAAACAGACTGTCAATGTCAGTGTATAGCGAGGTAGAAGATTCAGAGTTCCTGAGCCTCCATACCCTCATTTGTAAAATGGTCCCAAGGATCAATATCCCTCTGTAAAGAACTATACTCTGTTACCACATCTGTGGGAAAAGCTAGCATATTCATTTTTGTTTGTGTATGCCTGGAGCTAGTCTAGAAGAATCAAAATTGTAATAATAACATAAACAATAGCTGCCAAGAGGTTGTAAGTGGGCAGCAAACTAAACAGGGTAAGAGAACTTTTCACTGTGTATTTGTGCCATTTAAAAAAATTGATGGTAGAAATATTGCCTACACTCAAAAAGTAATAGAGTAGTAATAAATCTATTTAGTAATAGACTAAAAATAAAAATGTATTATCTCATGCTTCTGTAGGTGACAAATAACGTTGGAACACTTTATTACTAGGAGGAAGGGATTACTTAATGCTAATGCAGGTTTTTTTAACTTCAAAGAGTAGAGTGTCTAATTAGGACTAGATTTTTCTTCTCTCTTTAATATACTAGAAAAAGCACCTTTTGGACAATTTTTAGAAGTCTTCTTTGACTATGTTTTGGACTGGGTATCAAAATAAAACCTATTCTCACATTTTCCTCTAAAGAATCTGAATGATCAATAAATATGGTCAATCTTTATTTCTTAACTCCAAGACATGCCCTACAAAAATGGCATACAGTAGGGGGGAAATCTGATACTTTATTAGAGCTTAGTTAATAGTCTGTGCTGTAGAAGTATTTCAAGGACTTTTCAACTTGATGCTATTATTACTAATGTAACAAGGTCATAGAAACTTGGAATTTAATAGCATAAAAGAGATGGTTTAAAAGTAGTATAGCTAAGGAACGTGTCATATTTTCTCTTGCTTTTTATTAGACCTAAAGTTTTCTTTTCTTCTTTGTTTTGGCCCTGCCATTTACTGAATATATTGCCCTCAAAAATTGCCATTCGCCTGGCAAAGGATACAATCAAGCTGATACAGTTTCATATAAATTAAATGGAAGAGTTGTGCTCCATCACTTTGACAACTAAATTAAGTGAAACTCAGCCGGAGACCAGGTGCTGGTTACTTTTCCAAATGCAGCTGGGAGTAGAGCAACCTTGTTTGGCACCGTTAACAGGTTAGATGGCTTCAGATGAGGAAATCGTTCTGGATCCACTGTTAAATTCATTAAGCAAGGCTCAGTGCCCGTCGCTCAGTGGTTACTGTGCCGGGCCACATACACCAGGGATGGCGGTTGGAACCCAACCTGGGCCCCCTAAACAATAATGACAACAACAACAAAAATAGCTGGGCCTTGTGGTGGACTCCTGTAGTCCCAGCCACTTGAGAGGCTGAGGCAAGAGAATCACTTAAGCCCAAAGAGTTTGAAGTTGCTGTGAGCTATGACACCACAGCACTCTACCCAGGGAGATATAGTGAGACTCTGTCTCAAAACAAAAAACCAAAAAACTAAAAACATTCATTAAACAAAAAGCTTTAGTATAAAGTTTCATACAACAACGTTGCAAACAGGTCTTTGTCAAAAAACAACTATATGTTGGGCAGTGCCTGTGGCTCAGTGAGTAGGGCACCGGCCCCATATGCCAAGGGTGGCAGGTTCAAACCCAGCCCTGGCCAAACTGCAACAAAAAAATAGCCGGGCTTTGTGGTGGGCACCTGTAGTCCCAGCTGCTTGGGAGGCTGAGGCAAGAGAATCACGTAAGCCTAAGAGTTAGAGGTTGCTGTGAGCCATGTGATGTCATGGCACTCTACCCGAGGGCGGTACAGTGAGACTGTCTTTACAAAAAAAAAAAAAAAAAAAAAGATTAAAAAAAAAAAAAAAACTTTACATTTAGAACAAGCAAGGGAAACAACATTTTTTTCAAGAATGACTGTATTACTGATCTACTTAGTCCATAATCACACAGACATACCCACTGTGTGCGTATTTCTTACACTAGGAAGGCAGCAGGGGGATGGGCACAGTGCAGCCTGTGTAGAGTGTGTTTTGTGCGCGTGCTGTAAGGACATTGGGATTTAACGTATCATGGGTGTTTTATTAGTTTGCTATTTTTGCTTATAACTTATCACAGATGGCTTTACAAATAAAAAAATGTATGATCTCACGCTTCTGTGGGTCAGAAGGCCAGGTATAATGTGTCCTCTGTCTGGTTAGGCCAAAGCCAGGGTGTCGCAGGACTGCGTTCCTGTCTGGAGACTCTGAGGCAGAATGGCTTCAAGCTGTTTGGGGATTTTGGATTTAGGGGCGCTAAATTCAATTCCTTCTGGTTGTGGGTCTGAGGCACAGTACTCTTGGCAATTGTTAGTAGGGGGCTGGATTTTGCCTAGAGGCTGCCCTCATTCTTTTTCTGGCTTTCGAAGTGCCTTCTCCCTGCGTCCCAGCAATGGTCAGTCAACACTCAAGCTTCACATCTTTCCGACTTCCCCTTCTACTCTCACTTTTCTGCCTCCAGCAAAGCTCTCCGCTTTTAAGGAATCATGCGGTCAGACTGGGCCCACCCAGACTATGTAGGTACAGGATGATCACCCTATTTTCAGGTCTATAGCGTTAATTATGGGGCAGATTTTATTAAAAAGGTAGGACTTTAGATGGCCCTTAAATATACTTTAAACATGAAGAGACGAGAAAAAGAGAGGGAGATTGAGGGGGGACAGACAGAAAGAGAGAGACAGATTTCATAAATAATAAATAGCAAAAGCACGGCATCAAGATAGAGAAAGCTCTACGCCCAAAGTGGGGGCAATTTTAATTGGAGAAGAACATTTTCGGACATTTTCTAAGGAATAAAGAAACCTAATTAATGATAACCCATTCAGAAGTTTTCAAATATTTGGATTAACAATCCTTTCCTACTCTTAAAATTTATTGAGAACTTCAAATAACTTTTTGTTCCCTATGTAGATATATATAGATCTACATATATTAATATACATATATCTGTGTTATACATATTATCTACATGTTTATGCCTACACAACAAACAAAAGTTTATATACACAAACATGTTGACTATTTTGAGATTTGATTGAGAAAACATTTCAATATTTCTTAATTTAACAATAACAACCACCTTGTGTTCATATTAAAATAAAATACTTTTATGAGACACAGCTACATTTTCTGAAACTAATGTAGTGAGAAGAGTGACATCACTTTTTATTATTCATAATATCTTCAACAATTGGCTTAATACAAGAGAGACAGAGTCACATTCCTACTTCTACCGTCATTTGGTAGCACCTCATTTGTCCCCTGGACAACGTCATCGTATATTTGTGAGTTGATGAAATGGTTTTGACCAATGGACCCTCTGAAAGGCTCTTTGGAACCACCAACTGCCCTCAGACAATACCTTGAGAACTATTATTCTGTAGTGCCAACAAATATGTAGCTTCTGAACATGACGAAATGCCAAGCACTATTGTGAGGGTGGGAAATGCCGGATACATGAGACAAGCAGTGGCCTTTCCAATCCTGAGAGAAGGCTGCCCTTCAAGTGAAGCAGCTGAGATGATTTCAAATGGGGATAGAGTTATGAAGAAAACAAGGCTGGATGTTGGATGGAATGTGATGGAGGTGAGGCTGGTTGTTACTTAGAGACAGGGTGGTTAAGGGCGACAGTGACTTGAGGTGCCGTAACTTCAGATAAGCATTGCAGGAGGTGCAGCCAGGTGAAGAGCTGAGGGAGCATTCTACTCTGGGGCAACAGCCGTTACAAAGGCTTCAAAGTAACATCAGGAGTTAAAGGAACCAAAGGATCAAGCTGGAGGCAGAGTCAATGTTAAGAGAAGTAAACAGAGAGGTGGAAAGGATCCATTTACTTGAGGCCTTGTACACTATGGTTGGAATTTTGTATTATACGCTAAATAATATTTGAGGATTTGAAGAAAATAGTGATGCAGTCTCATTCACAGTCACAAAACATCACTCTAGCTGCCATGTGAAGAATAGTCTTCAAAAGAGCAAGAAAGGAAGAGAGGGGAGCATGTCGTTAAGCCCCATAGGACCACAGAGGAAGTGCTGGGCCGTGGCCAGAACAGGGTGGAGCTGAATGAAACTGACGGAAGTAATACATTCATTTGTCTGTTAGTCTTGTTAAAATCCATCTCTTTACCTGACCACTTCTCTCACTTGTGAAGTTCACTTTCAAAAATGTTGTAACCTTTCAAAGTCTTAGCACTCTTTCCAACTTTTGTCATACACGCAACTTTCACGAGTATCCTCTCTCTCAAACATCATTCCAGCACATTAATCATACCATGTTCTAACTTACCTCATTGGTCTGTGACGAGTTTTTTTCTGGAATAACTTTCCTTGTACATTCAAATGGAGATTAATAAAGGTTACTTATACAAGCTAAAAAATATGACACTCAGACTTATATGTGCAAAATATTCCCTTCAAAGTATATTTACAATGTCTCTTTCTGTCTTCCATCTGCCCACCTCCAAATATACCTCTGTCTACTGACTGTTGAGAGGTTGCAGGATGTTAGCGTTGTCACGTTGCTGAGACAGTAGAACAGATTTTCTGCGAGCTAGTTTTGTTTGTCAAGGTACTTGGAGTAAGTAATAAGCTTTCAATAAGACAAAAGCAACAATTCAGAAACAGAAGTCAAAATTAAGCATGATACTGGAAGTTCTGTTTAAAGAGCTTCCACATTAGGCTTGCCTTGTGAGTAGACTCAGTGAGCATCTGCTCATACGGGGTGCTTTCATGGTCTAGGAAGATACTCTTGGTCTTTAAAATGCCTCCTCTATGACTGTTGTTTACAGACAATACTTTATAATTACATTTTTCAATATAAAGCAAATAAAGATTTAACCCGGCTAAAATATTCCCAAGAGAGGCCCACTGACCTCACTCACAACTCATGCTTTGATTTTAATGTGTGTGCTTGTTTCTCTACTGAAAGCTTTTTTGACAAGCATAGGATAAAAGGAATTCTAGTTGCTGGGAACCAAGAGGAAAAGGAACAGATCTGGGAAGGGGAAGGTGGACAGTTCTTTCCGCCTGCTTCACGGCAGTGCCTGGGCTTTCTTTCCTTGTCCTCTGCCTAGTCATTACTTTCTCCACCAAACTATGATTTAGCTGAGAACAGAGACACATTCAAAGAGTTCTAAGACTTAGATTTCCATTTCCGACTCTCCATCAAGAGTAGTATTGCTTATTTCTGGATCTGCTTTCCTTGCATCTGTAGGAAAAGAGATTTATAATATTGTCAGCCACCTGGGTGCAGTGAAAAATTGAGTACATTTTAATTCTCCTTCTTTTCTCATTTGTCTAGAATGTTTTACGGTCCTCCACGCTGTACTTTATACACTGTTTTTTAAATCTCCCAAGTCACTGTGGTCAGGTTTATTTTTCCTCCCTCTTTTGAATATTAGCAAAACTGAGGTTCAGGAAGTTAATATGCAAAGTTATATGGCTGAAAAGTGATAATCTGATTGTTTATCTTTAACTCTTCCCACTATATTATTATGTTGACTTTTATTACTGTTTTAGATAAAATTCATGTTATAATTGCTAATGTATTTTATTGCTTCAAATTCTATTTTTTTATACTGGTTTCCCTCAATCATACTCTAACATTAATTATGTAATTAAAATTATTACTGGAGAAAGGAATTAAATCAGATGGTCTATGTTCCCTCAGAGGAAAGCAAAGAAGACTTAGTTTAATCTCCTTGTCGACTGGACTTCTGGGTAAATCTATTAATGATACTTTCTATGAGCAAGAGACCTTATGACTGTCCTTAGCAGGACGTCTCTGGCAGACAGGTGCCTGTAGTGACTAGGAGGAACCCAGGATCTAGGAGGCAAGGCGGCCTGGGACACATCCCATAAGCTGTGCCAATGGATGGAGTATAAAATACTTCATTTTGAACTCCTTGGTAGCTTGTATTCTTAAAATTACTCAGCAAAGCTTGATACTAGGTAAGACCCTTAATTATGTATCCTTAATTATCTGATTTGACATCGATCTTCACACTTGGCAATGAGTAATACGCTCATACATAGTATAATCTGAAGGAATCTCAAGTGGAAACTTCGGAGATGAGAGGGCAGTTTGTTTTCTTTGCCCTTACACTGAAATGTTACTGATGAAATATGTTGGTAAATAGTCTCAGGCTCCCTCTTGCATTGGAGAAATCAAAGCACCCTTTTAAGCAGAGAAAATGCCTGATTTAATTTCGGTAGTTATAAATCAAAATTAAGCCCAGGAAACTGGACCCATAAATAGCTGTAGAGAATACAGCTGTTTTTATTCTAAAGGCACTCTCAAACCAATTTGCATGGAGGTGATTGGCTGTGAGATAAGGGAATTGTCTTTCAGCCCAGTCAGTCAGGAGTAGTCACCAAGATTTAAAGTACCCAATAGGGAGACAAATCTGTAATTAGTTTTTAAAAACCAAGAGAAGATTGTGCTGCTAAAATGAGGAGTAAAGTCTTTACTTCTGTAGTTATTGTTTTTGTTCCATGGAACATTTTCTGGATTAACTATGAAGATGGGATAAGAGGAGTAGTTGATTTTACCTCAAAGTCAGTAAGATAAAGAATATAACCCCTGCCTTCCCCTACTCAGATCACTGATTTACCCTTCAGTGGATTTGATTTGGTGTTTTGTTTCTCTACTTTGAATTTACCCCCAATGAAATGATGCTTCTTAGATCTTGACTTTGTAAAGAACAGAGAGACAAAACAGCCATTCTGGGTGGTTCAATTTTAAATAAGCAATCCTCAGACTTGGAAATAATTACTTCAACTAAAGATGGAGAAGGTTATGGAGTTACATAAAGATGGACAGATTCTAAGAAATTTCTTGAAAATTTCATGTCAAGTGTTTGTTTGTGGTAAATGGCTTGGAAGTTGACTTAAGTTATGATTTAGTTCCAACCTGTAGACATTCACCCACAAATTAAGAGGGGAAATAAATCTAAAGAGGTAAAATAACGTGCTCAGGCTAATACAATATGTAAATATAAGAGACATTGTTACAATTTGCCCTTCCCTTCAGATTTCTGGGATCATTTCTCTCTAGTTTATTACATTGCCAAGTTTTATTATATTCAAGTAGCAGTGCATGTTTGTAGTTAGTTTCCATTGTTTAAAAATGGCATTAATTTTCACCTATTAAATTATACATACTGCAGTCCCTAACCTCAAAATAAAATGCTGTGAAATGTACTTTATTTTATTTATTTATTTATTTATTTATTTATTTATTAAATCATAGCTATGTACATTGGTATGATCATGGGGCATCATACACTAGTTTCACAGACCGGTTGACATGTTTATATCACACTGGTTAACATAGCCTTCCTGGCAATTTCACAGTTATTGTGTTGAGACATTTACATTCTACATTCACTAAGTTTCACATATACCATTGTAAGATGCACCACAAATGTATTCTCACCAGTCCCCGTCCTT
>CAUYPK010136859.1:0-15324 GCA_963574355.1 Loris lydekkerianus | reverse complement strand
TTTTTTTTTTAATGGGGATTCATTGAGGGTACAAGAAACCAGGTTACACTGATTACATTTGTTAGGCAAAGTCTCTCTTGTGAAATAGCCAAGACATTACTCAGAAATTAAAAAAAAAAAAAAATCAGGAGGAATCACACTACTAAACTTCAAACTATACTATAAATTGATAGGGATCAAAACAGCATGGTATTGGCACAAAAATAGAGAGGTAGATATATGGAACAGAATTGAGAACCAAGAAAAGTTTCCTAGTATTTTCTTAAGAATTTTTACATCTCTATTTATAAGGGAAGTTGGTCTATAGTTTTCTGTTTTCTTGTGTCCTTTCCTGCTTTTGGTATCAACATGATCTTGGCTTCATAAAATGACCTGGGGTGATTCCCACCTTCTCAATGTTCTGGAAAAATTTCTGCTGCATTGATACCAACTCTTCTTTTTATGTCTGGTAAAATTTGGCTATGTATCCATCTTGTCTAGGGCTTGATTTTGTTGGAAGATAGATATATATATATATATATCACTGCTTCAATATCATTCTTATTGTTCTGTTTAGGAGTCATATTTTATTGTGATTGGATCTTGGAAGGTTTTATGTTTTCAGCAATTTTTCCATTTTCTCAGAGTTTTTAAAGTTATGTACATGGAGATATTCATCATTTTTACAGATGATATTTTACATTTCTATGGTATCAGCTGTAATATTTCCTTTTTTATATCTGATTGAGATTATATGGGTCTTTTCTCTTTTTTGCTTATTAAACTTTATCTTCACAAGGATCCAAATTTATGTTTCAATGGTCCTTTTCATTGATTTTTATTTGTTTTGTGTTCCATTTCTTTTAGTTCTATTCTGAGGTTGGTTGTTTCCTTTCTTCTCCTGGCTTTGTATTTGGTTTTCTCTTATCTTCCAGTTTTTTGAGACATGTCATTAGATTTTTAATTAGTTACCTTTTTGTTTATTTTCATGTAGGTGTTTAAGGCTATGAATTTTTCCTTTAGGAATGATTTTGCTTAAGCAGAATCCACAGAGAACTCAAATGCATTAGCAAGAAAAGAACAAGGGATCCCACTGCAGGCTGGGCAAGGGATTTGAAGAGAAACTTCTCTGAAGAAGACAGGCGCATGGCCTTCAGACATATGAAAAAATGCTCATCATCTTTAATCATGAGAGAAATGCAAATCAAAACTACTTTGAAATATCATTTAACTCCAGTGAGCCTGGCCTGTATCACAAAATCTGAACACCAGATATGTTGGCGTGGATGTGGAGAAAAGGGAACACTTTTGCACTGCTGGTGGGAATGCAAATTATTACATTCCTTTTGGAAAGATATATGGAGAACACTTAGAGATCTAAAAATAGATCTTACATTCAATCCTGTAATTCCTCTACTGGGCATATACCAAGAAGACGAAAAATCACATCATAACAAAGATATTTGTACCAGAATGTTTATTGCAGCCCTATTCATAATTGCTAAGTCATGGAAAAAGCCCAAGTGCTCATTGATCCACGAATGGATTAATAAATTGTGGTATATGTATACCATGGAATATTATGCAGCCTTAAAGAAAGATGGAGACTTGACCTCTTTTATGTTTACATGGATGAAGCTGGAAAATATTCTTCTTAGTAAAGCATCTCAAGAATGGAAGAAAAAGTACCCAATGTACTCAGCCCTACTATGAAACTAATTTAGGGCTTTCACGTGAAAGCTATAACCCAGTTATAACCTAAGAATAGGAGGAAGGGGGAAGGGGAAAAGGGAGGGGAGGGAGGGGGTAGGTGGGTAGAGGGAGGGGAATAGGTGGGATTACACCTGCAGTGCATTTTACAAGGGTATATGTGAAACTTAGTAAATGTAGAATGTAAATGTCTTAGCACAATAACTAAAAAAATGCCAGGAAGGCTGTGTTAACCAGTGTGATGAAAATGTGTCAAACGGTCTATGAAGCTAGTGTATGATGCCCCATGATCATATCAATGTACACAGCTATCATTTAATAAAAAAATAAATAAAATATACTAAATAAATAAATAAAAAAGGAATGATTTTGCTGAATTTCATATATTTTGTTAGCTTGTTTCTCTTTTGTTAGCTTGTTTCTCTTTTGTTCAGTTCAAGGAATTGTTCACTTCCGTCGTAATCATTATTGATCCAATAATCATTCAGCAGCAAGTTGTTTATCAGATATAAGAATGGCTACACCTGCCATTTGGTTTTCATTTACATGATATTTTTTCCATCTCTTCATCTTGATTCTGTATTAGTCCTTGTGGGTCAGACGTGTTTCCTGGTGACAGAAGATACTTGAGTTTTATATTTTCATCCATTCAGCCAGCCTATGTCTATTGAATGGTGAGAGTGCATGTGGGAATACTTAAGGGAAGAGTCAAATCTTGATGTTCTTGAATTCCCAGTAATAATTATTTTATAAACGTAAAACCAATATTCAATAATTAATTGCTAGTAGATTAGAAATAGAGTGCAGAGTATGAAGAAAGAGAGATAGTAATAAGAGATTGATTTGGACAATATTTCCTGGCTTTGAATGCAAAGCACAAGACTTTGTTACTGTAATATTTTAAAGCCTGGTGTGTTGAATATCTTCCCTCTCCCCACAATAGCCACAGGGCAGACTGCAGGCTTTGAAGTCATTCTTTGCCAGGGTGATGTTGTGTGCTCCAGGAGAGTGCTTTTTGGGAGTTAAAAATATGGAATCAGGGCAGCGCCTGTGGCTCAAAGGAGTAGGGCGCCGGCCCCATATGCCAGAGGTGGTGGGTTCAAACCCAACCCCAGCCAAAAACTGCAAAAAAGAAAAATAAATAAAAATATGGAATCTTTAAACCTGGTTGAACACAGGAAGATTTGCTCCAGGCCAGATAAGGAGATGAAATATCTATTTTCTTCTGTCACCTTAATTTGGCCAGAGGAATCTATCTATCTGCGCACAAAGCTGTCAGAGTATTAAAACATCACATCTGTGATGTGTGACTGTGGGTCAGCTAGGGTTTTTTCCTTGACTCAGCCTCTAATTGTTTACCTTGTCAAGGCTCTGTGTTTGTATTAAGACCATAAATTCTTTAAATCAATAAAAAGTAGCAAGTAAATCCATATAATTAACGTAATTAGTTGCAGAATTAGTCTAATTTATAGAAATACAAGCACAGCAAGAACCATGATGGGACTGTTTGCCTTGCCTTCATGAGATTTATGATTGTAACACTGATGTATGAAATAAATACAGAGCTAGCCTGATGCTGGAGTCGGCATACTGAAAGCCTCATGAAGAAGGGTGTGCAGCTTCCTGAATCCCTGCTACTCTTAAAACTATCTCTTTGTCTTTGTCTATTAATTTTCTATAACTTTCATAATAATTTTCCATTGGTCTTGTTGCACCACCAGTCTGCAAGGAAGTAGACTCACAGTTTGTCAGGACTGTTTTCCCAACAGAGTGGGGCATTTAGACCACTTATGTTTATTTATAGAATTGATATGCAAGATACTATTCTATTTATCCTATTGGGTGGTTTCTTGTTGTTTTGTTTTACCTCTTGTGCCTTTGTTTTATGTGAGCTCTTCGTTTTGTCTTTTGCATAGTTTTCTGCTGGTGGGTGTCTATTGTGCTGATCTATCCATAATGAAGTTCTGAGTATTTCTTGAATGGCAAGTATGATCTTGAAATATTCCCTCAGTATTTGTTGGCTAGGAAGGTCTTTTTTTTTTTCTCTCTCACATATGAAATTTAGTTTCTCAGGATACAAAAATTCCAGGCTGGCAGTTTGTTCTGTATCGGAAGAATGAGGGTGGGGTCCCAAGCACTTCTGGCATGTAGTGTCTCAATTGAGAAGTCTTCAGTTGGCGTGACATTGTAAACTGCTTAAAGTTTTTACCTCACAGATTGCTGAAATTCCTCCTTCGTGTTAACCTGGAAGTATAATGACTGTATTTTTGGTGATTGTGAATCTCCCAGGTGTTTATCAAGCTTCTTGTTCTTGGATGTCTACATGTTTAACAAGATCAGGGTAATTTGCTTCATTAATTCCCTCATAGGTTTTTCAGCTCTTGCACCTTTTCTTCTTCACTCTTGGGGGTGCTTATGATTCTTATATTTGGCTATTTTACATAATTCCATTATTCTGTTAGGCTTTGTTCATTCCACTTAATTCTCTGTTCTTTATTTTTGATTTTTAATTCTAAAGAGCTGTCTTCAAGCTCTAGATCCTTTCTTTTGCTGGCTCCAGTTTATTCTTAAAAATTGCCACTTTGTATCTCCTTATATGAATATTTAATTTGCAGAAATTGGCCTTTTTTAACATGACAATTACTCTTCAGTAAATTTTTGTCCAATTCCTGAATTGTTTTTCTGGTTTCATTGAGTTGATATTTCATTTTCTCTTATATTTTATTGAGCTTCCTTACAATCCACATTTAGAATAATTTATTGGTTATTTCAATATTTTCATTTTGATTGGCATACATTGCTAGGGAATTGGTATTCCTTTTTGAGGGTGTTCTTTCACTCTAATTTTTCATATTTCGGAAGTATTAAATTCAGAAGTATGAATTTCCGTTTTCAGTGGAAATCTTTCACTGATTTCTTCTCATCTGAACCAGCTGTTGCTTCTTTTGGGAATTTCTTTTGTTAAGAGGGGGATTCTTTCCCCCCACTCACTCAAAAGAGAGTGACTTTAGCGTATCTTGTGTAATAATTTTGGCTTTGATTGTGTCTGCTCTGGTGGCAATATAGGTTCTGGATGTATGACATGGCTATAGATATTCTTAGTGTGATCGTTTCCTCAGTTGCTATTGTTTTGTAGGCTAGAGCTGTAGTGACCTATATATGTGTGCAGAATTCCTGTCTCTCTTTGATGAGGGAGATGGAAGCCTTGGGATCCTTTGTCTTTCCCCAGCGCTATGGTCTCCTTTAGCCTTAGGTATTGTGTGATAACAACAGAAAACACAGTAAGATAATTTTTTTCCATTATCTCACTACACTAGAAATACTTTCATTAAATTTACAATGATCCCAAAATTTCCAAATTTAACATTCTATATTCACTCATCAACTATTTGACTCTTTATAACTGAACTTTCCTTGTTTTCTATTTTAACTTTTAAATTTCTCTCCTCCCTTGAATTTCCAGAAATCACTTTTGCTTGGTTGACCTCCTATCTATATGAAAACACTGCTTCTGTCTCATTTACTGGCTCCACTTTCAACATATGTTAACTCATTTTGCTATTCTCTGAGGTTGTTTTCCTTGTCACTCTTACATATCTTTATTCACACTCACTAGGATCACTTCATATGAATTGCTTTATAGAGATGGGGTCTCAATATCAGTATGTTTCTCAGGCTGGTCTTGAACTTTTGGGTTCAAGCCATCCTCCCACTTCAGCCTCCCAAAGTACTATCCTTTTAGGTATGGCCTACCCTCAAATTTTTATCTCTTTTCTTATTTTCTCTCTGGAGCCCCTATCCAGTCACTATCTGAACCTCTAAATAAACAACTTGCAATCAGCACTTAATGTCTCAAATGTATTGCTCATTATCTGCATCACATTCCAGACTGTTTCTCCTTTACTATCTCAACTATTGGTGTCCAGACATTCAGTTATACACGTCAGTTTTATCCTCAATGCTTCCATGTTCTTTATAGACAGCATTTCAGCACCAAAAGTCTCTACATTCGTCCATTAAAACGTATCTTGTTTCATGTTATTCTTCTCTATCCCCAGCATTACTGCCTTTGTTAAGATTCTCATCCTTTCTTGATTAAATCGTTCTAACAACTTACTTTTTGTATTATTTGTTAATATTTTCCTCCTCCAGACCTTCTGCTACCTGCCCTGATCTTCTGCTAAAATAATGTTAAAAAAAAACACCTCCCTGCCTAAAGGCAAATCCATCCTTTCTCACAAAAGACTTTTTATTATCTGTCTTAAACCATTCCTTCCAACCTCATTGTCTCTTACACCTCATAATTTAAAATATTACTCTTTATTTTGAATATCCAGACTGAACTAGTACTTTTGTGATTGCATCTTTGTATATGTTACTGCTTTATGTTCACATTTCTTCTCCTTACTCTTCCACCTAGAGTCCTTAATTTATTCCTTAATACTTAATTAAAATGCTTTCTTCTTCAATGCAATATTTCTATGATCTCTAAGCCCTAAATGTACATTATGACACACACACACTCTCATACACACACACTTAGGCTTACAAAGAAAGGGAGAAATTAAAAGCCCTCTTTTTCTGCTACGTACAAAGAAAAAATTTTCAAAAAGAAATCCTCTTCAAAAAAATAGTATTGAATGGTAAATTATCAACTACTGTTTATCACATCTTTTCAAAGCCCCATAGAATTAAACATAAATTATTATCTTATGTTAACTTACCCTTAAAATATAGATGCAAGACACCTTTTAATACATATTTTTATGAATGATAGATATATAGATGGACAGGTAGATATTATATAACCTTTGACAACTCACAATCACTTTTCAAGACCTCATTTTTCTAATCTATAAAAAAAAACATGATTGGACTATATTTCTAAGTTTTCTTCCATGTATACAATTTTATCTTAAATGGCTCTAAATAATATCCTTATATTTTTTGCAAAAGAAACACATTTACATTAATTCTATCACTGAAATTATGGTCATTTCATGTGTATTGATTTCCTAGATGCCAAATATACATGTCTCATATATTCTTGATATATTTAATATTTAGATATAATAGCATTTTAAGCTGAGTTTATAACAAGAGAAAAAATGCAGATACAGAAATGTGAGATTATATTTTCATCTGCAGTAAGATGAATTAAAGCCTTTTCTTTGTATTCATACTTGTTCTAGTTTATAAAGCAGGTCTCTGCCTGTGGAATTATTCTGACAAAAGGTTAAGTTAGATATTCTATTCTGTGCCATTACTGCAGTTTAGCCTATTTAGACTTTTATTAACTTCTTTAATTCCTAGCTCACTAAAGACATTTTTTTCCCTGGGCTATGAAAAAAAATAAATAAATAAGAAGAAGAATATTAGGAGGGAAAATGGCTTATTGTCCACACAAGCAGATTGGAAACCTAAAGGTTTGGACCCTTCTTTTGTCTGTGTCAAGGTGCACAATATTGACTGAGTTCCTTATCAGTTGGTCCCTTTGTTTCCTCCTGTGAAGAAAGGGGTGCATATAATACCATGTCTTCTTTTTTCTCTAAAGGGCTGTTCTAACTATAAGTAAGATAATAGATATAAAAACAAATTGACCTCTTTAGAAAAAAGACACTTTATCATTTGATAAAATATTATTTAAAATTAGGGTACACAAACATGTTTATTCCTTCTTTATCGTCTTTATTTCTTCACACTTATCTGGCTGTAAGCTAAGATAGGGGGGATATGGCAGCTAGTATCCCTGTTTGTCCTCTGCTTTCAAAGAGACAAACTGTTCCTTTCAATTGCTGTAATATATCTTTGGAAAGAAAGGGAGGGAGGGGCACAGAAGGAGGGAGGCTTAACAGAGGTTTATTTTTTAATTGTAATAAAAGGTAATGGATTACTAGTCTTGTTGTATTGTGACTCACTCTCAAGAGAAATAAAAGAGAACAAAGAATAATCACATTCTGACATTGTCAGTTGAAAAAAAAAAATGCCATACAAAGATTTTAGGCAACGAACAAAAACCCAGGTCAAGGAGGTGGTGTAAGTGGAGAATGATCTTGTGGGAATTCTCACAATTACTAAATATTAAAACTCTCCTTACCTCATGCCAACTATCAAAACTGACCTCACTGTATCAGGGTAAAGACTATCGTAACAGTCCAGGACAAAACTGGAAAAAACGTAGAATAATTTGACATGAACAAATATATTTTAGGATAAACCACTTTGCTTCTCTCTGGCATAAATGTAATTACGGGCATTGATAAACATGCATTTCCCTGACTAGATATCATGTTAATACAATAGCATTCACCAAGATAAAATCATATTTCATCTACTTCCTGAAGCATTTCACAGTTTTGTTGAATAATAACAGAAAGATTTAAATACATGACTCCTGTTCACTGACTGCTGTGGTAAACATTGTGCAGCAGAAAACAGAAACCGAAGCTTATGAGCCAATGTAGAATCGGGAGAAAAAGAGCACCTTCCTCCATACCGCTTCTTTTCTTATTTTAAAATGTCATTTGACTAATCATATCAACTTTCTCATTATTCCTTAATTTGCAAAGATTCAGGCAATGCTCAAGCAACCATAGAATCATCTTAAAAGTGATGTTTTTTTTTTCTTGATTTTTATGTGAATTGCTAAACCTTGATACAGATGTCATCTGATCCTCATTTTTATAAATTCATCTTAGTCAACTAATTGTGAAAGTTCCTGAAGCTTCTAAATTGAAATAAAGAATCAGAAACATTTTGTCTAGCAGAGGATCCATGTTTCTTCCAATACCAGATAAATAAACTGTAAACACATGAGAATATTAGTTGTAAAAATAGGACTTCATAATTTAGAGTATTATTATCACACAAAATAATTTTCAGTGTAAAATTCTAAAATGACTAACTCAAATTTTCTATTTAACAAATACATGTATTCATATTTTATAAAGCGAACACAGAAATTACTTAAGAAACATGTCTAAAAATATCAATATTCTAGGAAATATAGACTAAAAAGGGTTGAGCAATCAGGAAAAACCTTAAAAAACTATATTCTAATTCTAAGATGACATGAAATTTTCATGTGAATAGGAAAAATAATAATATAATGTTTTTAAAATGTCTTATCCTTTTAGATTGTAAAATAAATCTCCAGTTTTATCTAGAAAACAACCTTAACATGTCCCACAAATTGTATAGTAGATATCATTTATCCTGTACATTTTTAATTTGTGTCATCTATTGTTTATCCTAATTGTGGAAGTTAGGCAGGGATGTGATTAAAAAATTTCACCATCACTATTCTGGAACTTCCAGAAACTGAGAGAGCAAAGTCCATTATCAAGTGCATCACTGTCGAATTTACTTACAGAACACAGTTGGATTTGGTATTTTGGGGATTTAAAAATGCATCATGTAAGGCAGTCAGGATCTTTGGGGAAAAAATAAAATTTTGAATAAATAATACTCTTAAGAGACTACCAGTGGTCATTTTCATGTTGATAATTCTTGACTAAGCTCTATTACTCTTTGTGTGTGTGTGTGTTTGTGTCTGTGTTTAGGACTTAAAATCTGCTCCTAATCTCTTGTGTACTGTTTCCTTTCTCATTATGATAATGTTTTTGCATTATACTTTTATTTGTTTGTCTGGAGAGTTTCTCTTCCAATTACCATATTTTCATCAGGCATGTACTTCTTCCAATATAATAGTTTTATGTAAAAATATTAGTGTTCCTTATGATATTTTTATGTCAGTATATTGTGGTTTTTAGAAGATTCTCTTGAAAAAGAGATTCTCTTTTGAAGATTCTCAAAAAATAGCAGTCTAGCTGATGATGCTTTAAATAAGAACTATGTAAATATATTAATAGCTTCATCTGATACACATTAAGGCCCCTTGCCTTCTTTGGGTATTTTCAGTGTACAAAAGTCTACCTATAATACACATATTTAGATGTTTGTTCTATATATAAACTTGTGTTGCTTATATAAATTATGTAAGGAAAAAAGAAATCACTAGGACATTTTCTTTCTATGCTCAAACAAGAGTTGTGCTAATGGAAAATTTAGTAACCTGGAACATAGCACAGTTAGCCTGTAGTAATTCTGGGCTCATACATATATTATTGCAAACATAAAAACCCCTCTTAGAGGCAGAGTATAGAGAAAGGTGCGAGGTAACAGATGTATAACCTACAAAGTTCATTTCCAAGAATAGGATGACAGTAGCTGCATCATTTCACTTTTTCTCCTGGAGAAATTTGCCATTCAAAAGTTTTACAAAAAGCAATATTTATGATAACTTCAAATCATAGCAAAAGACCCCTAATTTTGAAGCAATCGTCCATTGTATAAAAGTAAATTCTGAGAGAGAGACAAGATGGCTGAACAGAGATTATCAGCTGCCAGATCATCTCAGAAGAAGGAAAAGCTTTAGATAAAAAGGGGGAAAATATATAGAGAGAGCAGATATAATTCTGAGGGGGAAATGTGCCAGAACCTATCAGAGATTCTATGAAAAGTAGTTGCAGAGCAGAATAAGAAGGAGCAAGGTGTCTCATAAAAGACTTAGAGCCTAACAACAAGGTTAGCGAGAGTCCTTATTTCTTCTTCCCTCAAGTCTCTGGCAATCAGCAGGCTCCTGAGGATCCTTCTATGTTTCCAAGCCCCACAGTAGCTGCTATTAGTGAAGTGGGAGTTTCTTGAAGACAAAGAATCAGGCTGTCAGCTTCTTTAGGGTTGCTTCCTTCTCCACAGACTTGAGTCAAGATGGCAGGTCCATATTGCTTCTCTACCCACATGCACCTTTGCCTTCCCCAGGGTATTCAGCTCCTCAGTTCACATCTTTCTCATTCCCACACAAACATTTTCCCACTCTGGCCCATACTGTGGAAGCCATGGAGGGTGGTAGGTCCTGGGAAATTTGTATGACCCCAGAGCCAGGCAGACTGTCTTCTGGAGAGAACCACAGAGACAAGCACAGGGCTTGTTGTACTCCATTCCCAATCCCAATCATAGTGTTCTTGGGGAGCACCTCCATTCCACACTCGCTTCCTTCCATGTTGCTCCCCTGCCTGTAGCTGCCTAGAGAGACAATGGAGCTGGGATTCTCAGGAGTGGCAGCTTCCCCTGAGATGTGGTCACTACACCAGAGTTTCCACTGAGACCTGAGTCTTTCACCTTAAGGCCCTGCAGTGGACTGAGGGGCACCTGGACTGTGAACTCCCTGCTCACTGGCCCTCCTTGGTGCTGCCTTTCTGGCTGCTCCATCAGAGCTGGGCACATCCCAAGAGAGACATCAAACTGCTTAAGCACCCATAGGCACCTCGGGACCAGTGCCTTTCTCCCTAGCAGGGGATTCATTTTTAAGGAGCTGGGGAAAGGCTCACAGCCCAAATCTGTAACATCAGAACTCAACCATGTTGCTTGGAGACATGGAGAGGAGATTTATGAATTAATCTCACAAGGTGAGGGTGTGTATGGGCGGAACTGAGAGAAACATGCAGTGAAATCCCAGTCATAGAATGCTGGTGGAACCTCCCTGAGGAGCATGCAGTGGGGTCCCAGTCACAGTGTGCTTGGGGAGCACCCCTGAGGAGCATGCAGTGGGGTCTCAGTCCAAGTGTGCTGAAGGAGCACCTGTGTGGAGCATGCAGTGGGATCCCACTCACAGTGTGCTGGGGAGCATCCCTGAGGAGGATGCAGTGGGGTCCCAGTCACAGTGTGCTGGAGAGCATCCCTGAGGAGCATGCAGTGGGGTCCCAGTCAAAGTATGCTTGGGGAACACCCCTCAGGAGCATGCAGCAGGATCCCAATATAGTGTGCTTGGGGAACACTCCAGAGGAGCATGCAGTGAGGTCCCAGTCAAAGTGTGCTTGGGGAGCACCCCTGTGGAGCATGCAGTGTGGTCCCAGTCAAAGTATGCTTGGGTAGCACCCCTTAGGAGCATGCAGCGGGGTCCCAATCATAGTGTTCTTGGGGAGCACCCCTCAGGAGAATCCAGTGGGGTCCCAATCATAGTGTGCTTGGGGAACACCCCTCAGAAGCATGCAGTGGGGTCCTTATCATAGTGTGCTTGGGGAGCACCCCTCAGGAGCATGCAGAGGGTTCCTAATCATAGGGTGCTTGGGGAGCACCCCTGAGGAGCATGCAGTGGGGTCCCAGTCACAGTGTGCTGGAGAGCATCCCTGAGGAGCATGCAGTGGGGTCCCAGTCATAGAGTCCTGGAGGAGCACCCCTTTTAAGAAAGGCTGTACTCTCAGACCGAGGTAGATCCTTGGCAGGGAAGCTCCCATCCCACAGTGCCATTGCTAAGGAGCTTGGCTGGACTGGGCTCCTGCCTGACAGTAGACACCAAACAACTAGAGGCAGGGAGTGGGAAAATGAGATGAAACCCACTCCTGACAGCCAGACTGAATCTCAGATGGTCCTGCCTCCACAAGAAGACTTTCTGACTCCATAGCGCCACTTCAGGCCCTTCCTCATGGCTGTTCTGAGTGCCCTGGGAGGGACTTTGAAACCCTGCCAAGACAGTCACCTTACCAGTTTTGGTGGAGCTTCATGGCAGGCTCACCTAACCCAGCCCCACCTGCCTCACTCTTCCACTTTTATCTGCTGTGGTAGAGAATGAGCCCTCACCTGGAAGTTCCACAGCCCCACCACTACCAGGGGCATTTGAGTGCCTCTCATGGGGAGCTAGATTGTGACACAGGTCCCCAAAACAATACTGCACCTTTTTCCTTCTGACAAGCACCCTCTGTAGACTGGGAAGTCAATCTGCACAGGCTTTAGCAGTATTAACTGAGTCAGTCATACAGCATGGCATTCTTTCTTACATAGAAACACCATCTACTGTCTGAGAGATTAATCTGGACACTCCATACAGTTCACACTGTTCAGAAGAGCACAGGGCCGAGGAAAGAGAAAGGATCTTAATGAGCTCATCCTCCCTCATCAAAGAGAGACAGATTGCTCATTACCATTACAGACTACAAACCCCTAGCAACTAAGAAAACCACCACACTAAAGATGTCTAGAACCATTGCATCCATTCAGAGCCTACATTGCCATCAAGCACCCCCAAGCAAAGCCAAAATTTCTTACCCAACACAAGAAATAGACACACCCTTACTAGGAAGGGGGAAAGAAAATAAAAAAATAAATAAATAAATAAACTCTAAACAAAATAAAACCCTAAGTGAAATATCTCAAAAATGGAAAAAACAAACACCACATGCACTGCCTATTAAATTGGAACCAACCAGTGAGCACACATGTGCACAGAGGGAAGTAAAACTCAGTGGAAATCACACAGAAGGGTGGAGGGAAGGAGGGTAAGGTGAGTGAAAACCTACCTAACAGGTATTATAGATGCTATTTTGGTGATGGTCACACTTATAGCATCCAAGCATTACAGAAGTGATCCATGTAACCAAAAGCATTTTACCCCCTTAATATTTTGAAATTAAAAATAAAACTAAAAAAGTAATTTCTAGCTATGTTGGGAATGACCCTCATTCTATAAAATCTGGATATATCTTTAAAACTGAAAGTAGAATCTAAAACATACTTTTTCTCAAATGCATGTATAAGTACCTATATCAAAATACCAATAAAGTAGACCAGGCTGAAATGGGTCCCAGATTTTTTATGCAATTTAATCTGCTCTGGATGTAAGAAGTTCTAAGTATGGCTTGGTGGCTTGTCTGGGTAACCTTGGTGAAGTCCCTGAATTACCCTGAGTCTGTACTTCCTTATCTTTTAAATAGAAACACTAAAGACTTATGAATTATCACTCCTTTTTGAAATGAAGTGCAAAAGTGCCTGCTACTCTATGAGTCTGTAATAGGGCACCATTTTAAACCCATCATTAACATGTGTCCTTAGGGTATGCCATCCAGGAAAGAGTAGTCCTCAACTAAACTTTATTAGACTTAAGGGAATCCAGAGCTCTCTCCACAGTGAGAACTGCTCAAGTGCAATCCACAGAGTCAGAAAAGTCATGGGGAATGTCAGGAGAAGGACAAGGTAACATTCTCAGGGCTCTAGAAATAGAAGTGATTATTTTCCTTGTTATACTATCATCAACATGCTTTCATAATTCCACTGGCAAGAATTGCATAATCAGAAGTCACTTGGGTGACTTAAAAGAACTTTTTATACTTATGAAATGTGTTTGTAAAGTCTCCACACAAAACACACACATGAAACCCCATGACTGTGACCCTTATGAAGGTCCAGAAAGTAAAATGGTTATGCCTTTTGAAGGAATGAACAAATGTGTGAGATTTTTCTTGAGGCTGATATTTAAAGCATAAAATTATAAATGCTACAGCAGAACTCAGAATTTGTTCAGAGATTCTGTAGATAGGATATGGAAAAAATATATCAGATATAAATTTTGTTGTATATACTGAAGGACTGAATTAGGATTAACTCTAATCAAGTATAAAGGAAATATTTAAACTAAAAGACACCCTATATTTAAGTTAGTGAATAATATAAGTATAAGGTTAAAAAAATACATTGAAAGCATGGGTGGTGTCTGTGGCTCAAAGCAGTAGGGCATCGGCCCCATATACTGGAGGTTGTGGGTTCAAATCCAGCCCTGGCCAAAAAATGCAAGGAAAAAAAAATATATATATATGTATATATATATATATATATATATAGAGAGAGAGAGAGAGAGAGAAAGCATAAAAATTGGACCAGGAAAATCATTTGTTAAAGATGTGTGGTTGCAAATTAAATGTGGGATTATTCTATTTAACTTTAATGCAAGTAGCATAGGTTATAAGGAGTCCTACCAATACAAAGATTGGCAAATACAACCTCCAACAAACAAATGTTTCAATATGGCCAATTGGCTCACAGTCTCTGAATTACAGACTTCTAACTTTACCTGTATCATCTTCAAATTTTTCAAAAATTTTGTATCTCTAACATAGACTGCTTATATTTAAGGATATCTTGTCTTCAATTCTTTCTAGGTACTCTGCATTTCCTAATTCCCTTGCATCATATTGTCAGGTAGTTGAAATCTTCTAAATCACTTTTTTTTTTTTTTTTTTTTTTTTGTCTCCTCATTGACAGGAGGAATAGAAGTAAGAATGATTTATGCTATAGAGGTGTCCCATCCAAAACTTTTCCATAGGAACTCTCACATTATTTCTTTTCAATCACCCATGTGACTGAAAGAAATGGATTTTTAAGCATTACTATATGGAGAAGTCATATGACAAAATACCTAGATTCCTGAGTCACCACATAGATAACAAAGAAACCTAGATTCTTATATCCCCACATAGAGTACCACTGCTCTAGAGAGACACCAGACAAGGAACATTCCATATTACACGGTAGATCTATCAATATACACTTTTGAAAAAACACACTAATATTTTTAATTGTCTACTGTAACAGCCTATTCTAAATATTACTAATGATGCTACCAAAACACTTTCTTATTCTATATTTCCATTAAAAACATTCAGTGGGGAAAAGATTCCCTATTTAACAAATGGTGCTGGGTGAACTGGCTGGCAACCTGTAGAAGACTGAAACTGGACCCACACCTTTCGCCATTAACTAAGATAGACTCTCACTGGATTAAAGATTTAAACTTAAGACATGAAA
>CAUYPK010136857.1:0-17873 GCA_963574355.1 Loris lydekkerianus | reverse complement strand
TTTGATCAAAAGTTTCTGAGTGAGTTTACTTTTGTGGTAGAGGATTGGGCTGGTCATTATGGAGGATAGGTCTGAGAATATCCTGAAGAGCTGGTTTGGTTATGGAAAATTTCTTCAACATATGAATATCATTAAAGTATTTAATTTCTCCATTATAAATGAAACTCAGTTTAGCTGGATAAGGATCCAGGGTTGGAAATTATTTTGTTTTAGGAGATTAAGTCAATGACCACCCTCTTCTGGCTTGAAAAGTTTCAGCAAAGAGATCTGTAGTCATTCTAATATTCTTCCCACTGTAGGTAATGGATTTCTTACATCTGGCTGATTTCACAATTTTCTCCTTCATATTAACTTCAGTGAAGTTAATTATGATATGCCTTGGGGGTATCTTATTCAGGTGGAGTCGTGCTGGGGTTCTGAAACTGTCTGCTATGTAAATTTTAGAATCTCTTGGCATGTCTGGAAAATTCTCCTTCATTATTTCATGGAGAAGGGCCTCTGTGCCTTGCAAGGCCACTTCATCACTTTCAGGGATTCCAATGAGGTGGATATTAGCCTTCTTTGAATTTTTCCAGAGCTCTCTGAGAGAATGATCCATTTTGGCTCTCTATTTCTCTTCCTCTTTGAGAATTTTGGAGCATTCAAAAGTTGTGTCTTCAATGTCAGAAATCCTTTCTTCTGCTTGCTCCAGTCTGTTACTGAGGGATTCTACTGTATTTTTCAGATCTTTGAGGGTTGCAAGTTCTTGCTTCAGTGTGTCAAAATCTTTAGTGGTTTTGTCTTTAAATTCATTAAATTCTTGAGACAGCTTTTGAATTTCTCCTCAAATTTCTAATTATGACTTTTGAATTGCTCCTGCAATTTCAAATTCCAAATTTTTTTCCATTCTATTAATCTTGTTTGTGTTCCAAATTCTGAATTCGATTGCTGACATCACGGCCAATTGTTTGTGAATGGAATCTTCAGTTAGATCTGCCATATCTTTCCTGGGAGGGGTTGGGGGAAGGTTGATCTATTCTGGTTATTCATGTTACCATAGTTTTTCTGCTGGTTCTGCCCCATGATTATTTTATACCATTTGACTTTTCCCCTGGAGCTTTATTGAGGACCCATACAGTGCTATGGCCTGAGAAACTGGGGACCTGTTTGGTGTGGTCTGGCTAAGTGGCTCTGTCTTGTTTTTAGCTGGTCTCTGTCTGATCCTAGTGAAACAGTTACTCTGGGTTGAAGTCACAGCTGTGGAGAAATACCAGCAATTATGTCACCAGCAATTATGTCACCAGCAATTATGTCACCTGGTCCCCCACAGGTAACAACTGGAAAAGGAAAATCAAACCTTCCTACAACCACACACCCAGGTCACTACCTGAATAATCCTCAGGTGATTGGCTCAGTTTAAAAGGTCCAAATCAATTCTCTCAGTCAGCACCTGTCTCAGGTGGGATAGTTTAAAAGGTCTCTGGCAACTGGATCACAGGGGTCTGGTGACTACTCAGATATGGCTTGCTCCAGTGCTCTGTGGTGTCAGGAGGACCCACCCAGCAAATAGATTAGTCTGGGAAGATTGATGCCTCCTTCCCCACCTTGCACTTCTGTCATGCCCAGTCACTGATAACTCTGTAGGGCTGTGACCCAGTTACCTCTAATGAGCAGATACTCTAGGGGTTTACATCTGCCTGAATCACAAGGAAATCTATGTCTGCTTAGCCAGGCTGATGCTCTCTGCCTCTATCCAGCTGGGGGAGGTGAGGCCTGACAACCTCAGGCGCTTGATGGAGGCTGGGGGTTGTTCACTCAGGTCTAGCCCCACTCCTGCTTGATATTGCTGACAGAACAGAACAACTTTGTGGGAATTTGTTTCTGTCCCTACTCCATTCCCCCGCAGAAGAGAAGCTGTTTTGATTTCCCAGAACCTGCACCTCAGGCCCTGTCTTTGCTCCTGCAGGTTTGTATTTGCAGCATGGTTAGCTGTCAGCTCTAGCCTCCTGCCTTCCTTTGTCTATAGGCTGATGATCACCTGAGGGCCAGGTGCATCTTAGGCTCAGTAAAGCGGTCCTCTGGGTCAGCTCTGCCCTGGGAGTCATCCAGCACTGCGTGTGCATTTTCTAGTCCCCCAGTCCACCCAGGCTGGTACTGCCTCAGGCATACCCTTTACTCACGGGGCCTGCATTTCTATCCCAGATCCATTCCATGGTAGTTCCCACCTGAGAAGATACCTGACCTCCTCTGGTTGCCCAGAGAGACAGGGGAAGTGACTTCAGAATATCCGGGGCACCTTGGTGCACCACCGCTCCGGTGTGGTTCCCTCTCAGCTGACTGTCCTCTCCTCACTCCCATGCCAGAGAACCAGCAATGACTAGCTTCAGTCTAGGCTCTTTCCACACCCAAGTATCTGGACTCCTGGGGGACAGGCCTCCAGACATCAGAGTGAGAGTGGAGGGAGTGCTGGGAGCTCAGAATTACAGGTAGAGAATATATACAGTTTTATACAGTTTTATGCCTGGTAGGAGAATGCCATGGCACCCTAGTAGGGGAGGTAGGTCCAGTTTTTAGAGGATCACTTCCGTGGAGTGTAGTGGGAGGACCTTTGAATTCTGCTTATTTGTTTGTGGGGCACTCCGAGCCGTTCTCCTGGGGGAGGGGACTCCCAATCACTTGGTGATGGATTTTGTACCTTTTGTTTGTATCCTTTGGGTCACAGCTCACCTCAGTGGGGTTGATGTGCATTCTTCAACCTTCTCTTTTGGTGCGGCTCTAATCCACCAGGTTACTTGCTAAATTTCTGTCTTTTAACTCTCCTTCTGGACTGGAGCTTCTGTGGAAAGCTGGCTTTAGTCAGCCATCTTGTCTCCACCCCTGATAAAAAATACTTTAAATAAAAAATTGTTAAGGAGTTATCATGATCATGCCTAGGGAGACTGAGTATGTGAAGACATAAATTCTCACCAAATTGCTCTATAGGATCAATATATTTCCAGTAAAAATCTAAACAGCATATTGACTAATAGCATCTTAGATATTAAAATTGAATATACTAAGATCAATGTGAAATGAGTAAAAGCCCTGAATGTAAGACCTGAAATTAAAAAACAAAACTCATAATAGAAAATAAAAGGGAAATATTTGAATTTGGCCTAGGCAATGATTAGCAAATATAAATAAGATGCTTCTACATAGGAAACAATCAACAAATTGGAAAGACAACCTGTGGATTTGTAAAACTATATGCAGACCATGTATCTGATAAGGGGTTAATCAAAATTTATAAATAATTTATACAACTCAATAGCAGCTAAACAACCCAATTAACAAAAGGGCAAAGGGCCTGAATATGCATTTCTCAAAAGAATACATGAAAATGACCAATAGACATCTCAGCATCATTTATTAAATAGGGATTCCTTTCGCCATCATGTGTTCTCATACAATGCTGTTTTGATCACTGAGGACTTGTAGTTACCTGAAGTCTGCTAACGTGATGCCTCCAGATTTGTTTTTATTCCTTAGAATTGAATTAGTTCTTTGGAGTTTCTCCTGGTTCCTATGAAATGAAGAATAACTTTTTCAAATTCTTCAAAGTATGATGCCTTAACAGGGGATTGCATTAAATCTGTGCATTGCTTTGGGTAGTGTAAACATTTTAACAATGTTGATTCTTCCCAGTCACAAACATAGTATGATTTCCATTTGCTAACGTCTTCTGCTATTTCTTTTTCTCAGGGTTTCATAGTTCTCTCTGTAGAGATCCTTCCCATTCTTTGTTAGGTATATTCCAAAGTATTTCATTTTCTTTGAAGCTACTGTGAAAGGAATTGTGTCTTTGATTTGATTCTCGACTTGGTTGTTCTTGGCATATATGAAGGCTACTGAGATGTTGCTATATTTCTTGATCACTTCCAGGAGTCTCATGTTTGTGTCTCTGGGATTTTCTAAGTGTAAGATTATATCATCAGCAAACAGTGAGAGTTTGACCTCCTCTGTCCTCAGTTAAATCAAGGAGGGGGGAGTGATGGGCACAGTGTAAGGGTATTATGGCGCAGCTTCTGGGTGTGGGATGAACTACAGCAGGGACTCTTTCTAACCAATGCGAACATTGTAAACTAATTGTATCTCATTCATATGAAATAAAAAAGAGTGGGCAGTGGGGTGGGAGAGAAGAGGCTCCCACCTAGTAGGTACAATGTGGGGGTATATGGCACAACTCCTGATGAAGGGCTCAACTACAATTTGGACTTTACCTAACGAATGCAAGCATGTAACCTAATTGTATATACCCCTATATTAATCAATTTTTTTTAAAGAATTAAAATAAAAATACAAAATTCACTATACAAAGAAATAATTTGACAAAAATTTTTGTAGAAATTTCAAAGTAAGAGGATTGCTGCCTTAGGAGAAAACGAATAACCAGCAGATATATAAAAAGGTATTCAACCTCCCTAATATAGTTTGGACTTTTATCCCCTCCAAATTCATGTTGAAATTTGATCCCCATTCTTGGAGGTGGGGCTTGGCGGAGGTGTTTGGGTCTTGGGAGTGGATCCTTCATAAATGGCTTGGTGTCATTCTATTGAGAAGAGCCTGGTACCCCCTCTTCTCTCTGTTCCTTACATGTGATGCACCAGCTCCCTCATCACCTTCTGCCTCAATTGGAGCTCTGTGAAGCACTCACTAGAAACAGATGCTGGTGCCATGCTTTTCCTATAGTCTGCAGACCTGCGAGCCAGATGATCCCCTCCTTTATAAATTATCCTCCCTCAGTTATTTCTTTATAGAATGCAAAATGACCTAAGCCACAAATCCGAGAAATGCCACTTAAACCTACTGAGATGTCACCTAACACACAAAGATACTTCCAGGTTGTAAAAATAGATGTAATATCATAAGTCAGGAATATGTGGTAAGGATTGTGGGGGTGTTACTTTATACTGGGTGGTCAGAGAAGGCCTCTGTAAAATAATGATAGCCTATTTGAGATATAGGCAGTACAAAGGAGGAAATCATTTGAAGATCCACAGCAGAGCATTCCAGATAGGGAGTAAAATGTGGGGCAAGAGGAAGAGCTCTCACTGAAGCCTTAGTGCATTCTGGGCGCAGTGAGAAGATGAGTGTGGTATTTTCTTCAGTGAGGGGAATAATGGTACACCATGACATTTCAGACCTACATAAATTTTAAAGTCCACGGTTGAGTTTGAATTTTATTGTAGTATGATGGAAAACAGTAGAGACTTTTGTAAACAGCTATGTGAAAATATATTTTATATGCCATGTCATAAAATTCACTCAATTTGAGGTATGGTTTGATAAGTAGAGTGAAATGAATAAATCCAAAACAGATTATCAGAAGAATGACAAAATGCTAACATCAGCAACAGCCAAAATACAAATAAAGCTGAAACCATTATAATTTAGTCAAGGGAGAAAACATGAATACATAATCCAAAGTAAGATGAAAATGGGAACAATAACCATAGATGGGGAAGAAATTAAAATAGTTATGCGACCCTCCCCAAGACTTGATTCTATTAAAATACATTTGAAAACCTGTATAAATGGATATGCTTTGATGGAAAAACTACCTAAACTATCTCAGAAAAGGTGCAAAATCCAAACAAGGCCAACAAGTTCAAAAATTTACAAAAATATAACTACCCTCAAAAATGAAACATGAAATATAAAAGATTTCAGAGTTAACTTCTACCAAACATTCTAAAAAGTGATAACTCCAGGGTTATTCAACTATTTCAGAGCACAGAGAAATACAGAAAGCTTTCAAATTATTTCTACAAAGTCAGCAAATCATGAGTACAAAAACCTAGCATGGAGAATGAAGAAAGAAAAACTATGACCCTACCATAATTATAAATATTGAATAAAAAAGTCTGAAAGCACAAACAGTAAATTTCAACTATATGTTAAAAAATAATATATCAAAACCAAGTAGAGACTTAAAAATACGAAAGGATGATAAAATGTTAAGAAGTATGTTAGTTTAGTTCTCTGTATGAGAGTATAAAATGCAGAAAATCATGCTATTCTCTGAATAAACATTTGAAAGATTTTATAAATGCAGTATTTTTGTTTTTTAAAATACTGGTAGGATATAAACAGAATACTAATGTATTTGCATCATTTGTGGCTACAACTCTAGGCATATAAATCTGTAGTGGTATGTAGCTATTTGAATATATAGATATTTCATTATAGATATACATCAAACAAATCCACCAGAGCCATACTAAATGCAAAATATAAGAATCATATTCATTTAAGTTGGGAAAAACTTATGGATGACACCATGACCACCATCATTGTTTTGAAACTACCAGCTATACCACTAGGGAAAAAACTGAGAGGAACAAATATGGGAACTGACGTTATTTGCAAATTAAGTAATGATCTAATTATAAAATTTAAGCTAAATAAAAATATTAGAAACAACTAATTAGCTAATTTCTATAAAATACTTAAAAATTAATATAAAAATTAACATTAATTTTATATAGAATTATAATGTTAATTTGATATATAAAATGCTAATTACATTTTTAGAGAGTAAAATAGGGGAAAATCTTGTTTACAAAAGAAGTTCAAGGTCATGTCATTTGTCAAAAATAAGTTTATGATGAAGAGAACTTTAAAATTCTATGGAAGAATGTGGTTTAATCCTCAAAGATGTGGAAATAAATGCATTGTTATTGAAAGGAAACAATATTGTGTAAAAATAAATTCTGTCCAAATCGTTCTAAAATTTAATGCAATGCATTTTCAATTACCAGCAGTGGTGTCTGTGGTGGGAGGCATGTGTGGTGTTCTTTCATTCAGCAAACTGAAACATAGATTTATCTACAGGAATAAATATGGCAGTATAGTCAAGAAAATGCTGAAAATGAAGAGTGGTGAGAAAGGGACATTTTAATAATAAAATATGTTATGAACTTCGAATAACTGAAATAGTTTTATGCTGGAGAAAAAAAATTAATGAAACAGAACAGTGTCTCTAAAAATGGTACAACGTGCAAGTAGAAATTTAGCATAAGATAGAAGAAGCATTTGAAACCAGTGAGGGAAAAGTATTATTCAAAAAATGTTGTTTGGTCCATTGGCTAAACGTCTTGCAAAAATAAAACTTCAGTGTCACCTCACTCCTCATACTAGCAATAAATATTAAAGAGGGATCAAAATTTAAGCATGCAATTGAAAATTTATAAATACCAACATAAAAACAAGTTTCCTTACTTATACTTTGGAGAGTGTGGTGTCTCTCCAAGAAGAACATAATGCTATAAATGATAAAGAAAAAATCCAGAAAGATGGCCTGAATAAAAATTTAAACTTCTGTTTAATTTAGCACTAAACGTACTGCCTATATGGTCAAAACACAATTTCCAGACTCAGGAAATACATTTGAAACATGCATAAAACACAAAAGGATATTTTCATTTAACATAAAATTAACTTGAGCCAATGTAAAGAGAATATAAATGGCTATTTCACAGGTAAGAAATAAAGATGACTAATAAAGAATCAGAAAGGCTTACCTTTATATATATTTAAGTGCAAATTAAGCCAATAATGGTTGTGTCTTTTGCTTAAGTTTATTTTGTAGAATTTTTTAATTGAAAAGTAGCAGTGAAGGTAAAGTAAAATTAGTAGAGGTATTGGGAAACTTTTCTGGGTTTCTTCCTTTTTTTTTTTTTCCTTGAGACAGAATCTCATTCTGTCACCTAGGCTAGATAGAGTGCAGGGGATCAGTCTAGCTCAGTGCAACTTCAAGGTTCAACTCCTAGGTTCAAGTGATACTCCTGCCTCAGCCTACTAGGAAGCTAGGGCTACAAGGGTGCACCAACTCACCTGGCTGGCTCAATTTTTCTGTTTTTGGTAAAGATAGGGTCTAACTCTTGCTCAGGATTACAGGCATCAGGCACTGACCCTGTCTGAAGTTGGTATCTTTTATGATATTTCATCCACACAAAATATGCTGAGATATATGTGTAATGATATTTGATGCTGCTTTATATGCAATGAGAAAAAATGAATCTGTGTACCAGATGCATCATGGTACACAGAATAAAAGAGATGTGTAACCCCAGATGAAGCATGGTATGACATCACATGCTTTTTTTTCTTTGAACCAGATCTCAGGTGGGTAGATAATTGCATCTATTAATCATGAATTCCTAAAGTACTCCCATTATCCGTACCATATGTGGCTCACTTTTATTCAGTTAATTACATGATTTATTACTTCTATAATAACAAATAAGCACCTTTAAAACACCACCCAAAACAAAAGGCAGTAACCTACATTAGCCTAAACCTTGTAATAGCCTATACCTTCGTTGCCCAACTGAAGTGACTGATATCAGAAGTTCTGTTTTCACCATTCCTTTGACTTTTTAAATAATTATTTTCTCAAATTTGCATATAGAATATGAAGTTAATGTTTTTTTTTTTTCCCTAATATATTACATGACATATGTTAGTTTTAGGTTTTTAAACTTTTAGCAAAAGTACTGTGGCATATGAATTCTATTTTCATCATTCTCTTGTGTTGTTAATAGTTTTATTATAATTAAATATTTTCCTAAAATATTTTATGTAGGTATATATTATGATTTTATCTTTATTAAAAAGTATCATTCTGTAAAATATCTTTTAGGCCTTAATATTATAGTATTTAGGGCCTTCCAGATTGTTGGTGGCTTAAAACAATACAGATTTATTATCTTACAATTCTGGAGGTCAGTAACCTGAAATGGGTCTCACTGGGCTAAAACCAGGGTGTTTGCAGAACCATGTTCTTTTTGGAGGCTCCAGGGGACAACCCATTTTTTTACTTTTTCCAGCTGCTAAAATCTACCTACATTCCTAGCATGTGATTCTTTTCTTCACTTTCAAAGCCAGAGATGGCTGGTCAAGTCTTTCTCAAATCACATCACTATGACATTTATTGGTCTTCCTACTTCTTGTATTTATTTATTTATTTATTTATTTATTTAAGACAATGTCTCAAGCTGTCGCCCTGGGTAGAGTGCTGTGACATCACAGCTCACAGCAACCTCAAACTCTTGGGCTTAAGCCATTCTCTTGTCTCAGCCTCCCAAGTAGCTGGGACTACAGGCACCCACCACAATGCCCACCTACTTTTGGGTTATAATTGTCATTGTTGTTTGGTGGGCCTGGGCTGGATGTGGCTGGCGCCCGAGCTGCTGAGCTACAGGGGCTGAGCCTACTTCTTGTACTTTTAAGAAACCTTGTGATTACATTGGGGTCTCACAGGTAATCAAGGATATTGTCCAAATTTTATAGTTAGCTAATTAAGAAACTAAGTAATCTGTAATTTTAACTCCCCTTACCCATAACAATACATTCACAGATTCTGAGGGCGAGGGCATGGGCATCTTATGAGGGCTATATTCTGTCTGCTACAACAATCACATAGTTTGTGACTTTTTAAGGCAGCTTTTCAGACAATTAATGAAACCTATATAAACAGCTACTTGCAGTGGTAGAGATTATACCATGCTCCCTGCTGTCTATTAATATTGACATAAAGACGGGCATTCCATTTCAGTTCTTGAGCTTTCTGGTCTGAGGTCACATCAATCTTAATTCACAAAACTAAATCCACTTTTGTGTTTTAATACATCCAACATGGTAGCTTCTGAATTTTATTAAGGCCTACAAAATAACTCAAAAAATCAAATAATTCTATGGACTTAGTTATATTCACTTTTTTGACAACATTTGTCATGCCTCTTCGGTTTGTTAGATGAGAAACTTTTATATAGATGACTGAGTTTCACTACCGCATGTTCAACATCAAAGGTAAATATAGAAAAAATATATTAATACAAAATAAGTGTAAAATTTAACTGGCATTCAAGTTAGTTTAGATAGTAAAATATTTTTATAGTTTTTATTTAAATTTTCTATAAAGAGAAATTTGTAGTCCTCAAGGCTTTGGGGAAAATTAATAACCATTAGAAATGGCACATGATTCTCTATTTACACATGATTGGAATATTTCAAGACATTCATTGATTATTCCTATAGGAAAAATCAAGCATAAATGCCATTTTAAATCAAACATTGTTAACAATTAAATTTTTCATTTTCTTTTTGCAATTTTATATTCTGGGTATTATTTTTTATGTCAATAGCTTACCAATATTCTCAATAATGGTAACTTCTGACTTAAAGTTTTTTGGGGATTTTACTGAAATTCTATTTTGATCATTTGTAATGACCTATATTTAACAAGTAGTATAATATACATGCATAAGAATCTCTATCTTAGTACCTACAGATGGCTAATTCCAACTGCAACCAAATGCTCCTAATAAATACAAGTCATAAGTGGGTAGAAATGACCTTTTGGAGAGCCCTGTTAAGCTCCATGTTTCCACATTATGTATGCCTATTTTAATATTGAAGACTAAGGTGTCTAAAGTCTCCAGGGAAAGGATCTTTGGAAACAAATGTGTGCTTTACTTCAATTTTCTTCCCTTTGAAAATCAAATCTAGATATTGTAGGACAAGAATAGTGTTTATATAACATAACTCCTATTTCTGACACGCTCTATTATTTATGTACTCTAATCTGTCATAACTGGTTAATTAATTCTCTCTGTCCTGGGTAACTAAGACTGTGCTATTACCAGCTGCATATTACTGGTCGGCAATTTGAGAAAGTGAGCATGTGAGTGGTATGCCCTCACACGTTCTACTTACAGATTCTGTTGAATGCCACCAAAGGAAAGATAGGAGGTAAAGCAGAATTTCCCTGAATAGATAATATTTTAGCCAGTGTTTTGAGACTTATTTGTTGAATTTAATTGAATGAACTTGGGTTCGAAAAGCAAATATTCTAAGGTCTAAAAAGGACACATAGATAAATATGATTCAGTTCTCAGAGTTTAAACCTCTCAGAATTTGAAATCACGAGAAGCCAGTGGATTTGTAACTACAATAATGAAGTCAGAATGTTACAAGGGAGGAGAGAAAAGAATAGATTGATTGCAATTTTTATTTCATTTTTGAGATAGGTTGTGCATTTTGATATTTAAAAAATTAATTTTAATATAATAGAATCATAAGAGTTTTCAAAAATGCTTTGGAGAGATTCCAAGTCTTCCTTGCCCAGCTTCCCCCAAGGTACCAACTTACCTAACTAAGGGCATGATCAATGGCAGGAAATTGACAATGGTGCAGTAAAATTTACTTGACTATATACTGTAGTGAGTTGTCTCTTAATCTGTAGAAGTAGGGGAAGGAAAGAGAAAGCAAGTCTAGGTTGAGGAAATAGCATTTGGTTAAGGGTAGACCATATGGGAATTTAGATTTTCAAAGAAATCTCCTGAAAGCAACTTTAACAAATAGGCCAAGCTTTCCACTTTACAGATGAACTAATAAGACTCAGAGAGAGATTAGGTAGTATGTGTATTTAACTTTCTTTCTTTGGTTAGTCAAGTTTAGATACACTTCTATATCATACACTTAAGTATTGGTCTTCAGAATCTTAGTCCAAGTGTATTCCTCCCCAAACTGTGTTTTCTTTGATGAGATAAAGACACAATTACTCCTTTCTTTTGGAACCTCTTTCAGGAGCCCACTCTATGCATATTTTTTTTCCCTAAGACCCTAGAACAGAGTACAACATCTAGCACCGAGTAGACACTCAGTAGATGTTTCTTCAGTAAGGAAGCCAATGAGTTTATTTTTTAGTCTCTAGACACTGGAAGAGAGACAGTCCAACAGAGGACAACAGGAGGATAAATCACACCCACAATTAGCCAAGTGCAATGGAAAGTCATTACCAAAAGTCAAAATGACAGCTTCAAGAAGAAAGTTAGATTTTTTTTTTTTTTTTTTTTCAATTTTTGGCTGAGGCTGGGTTGGAACCCACCACCTCCAGCATGTGGGGCTAGCACCCTACTGCTTGAGCCACAGGCACTACCCAAGAAGAAAGTTAGAGAAACACATTTTATTTGAATTGAATTGTGGTGAATTAAAAATGTACACAGGTGATTAGCCCTATTTCAGCTACACCGTGAAGTGTATCTGTAAGTACAAGGCGTGAGTATTCAACATGCAAAACAGTACTGTTTTCTTTTTCTGAGTTTTTTTATTAAATCATAAACACGTAGATGCATTATGACATACAATGTTCTGATTTCATATAGAATTATGAATGCTTACATCACACTGGTTAATATATACCTCATCTCATTTACTTAATTATTATGTTAAGACATTTATACTCTATACTAATAGATCCAACATTATGCACCATAGGTGTGGTCCCACCATTCACCCTCCCTGGATCTAATCTCCTCCTTCCCCTCCCACCCCCTCTTTTCCCTCCTTCATCTTGGGAAATAGTTGTGATCTATTTTCATATGAAAGTGTGAGTGATTGTAAATTGGTTTCATAATAGTACTGAGTACATTGGATAGTTTTTCTTCCATTCTTGAGCTACTTTACTAAGTAGGATATGTTCCAGCTCCATCCAGGTAAATGTAAAAGAGGTATAGACCATAATTAACAATTATGCAACATTTAGCAGAAATGCAACAATTTCTGTGATTTACTTGTACAAACATCCCCACAGCTTCTCACACTCTCATCATCCCAGGCATTCAGAGATGTCTGTCTTCTCCTGAGCCTTCTGTTCCTTCTGCGCTCATGAAACTTATGTCAGTTTTGTATGGTCATGGCCTCCAGAGGCATTCACTCTCCACTGAATCCACTCCTCATGCAGATTATTTTACTCAATTCATACTTTCAGCTGTAACAACTGTTTTAACCTCTGTTTTGGTGGTATTGGTGGTATTGCTCTTCTGCCTTGAAGATCTTTTCCTGCCTTTTCTGCGTTGTGCTATCTTATGCCCTGTTCTATACTGGGCTCTCATATCATCTCCTCCTTTCTTTCCCAGTCACAACCAGTTTGGTTAATACTTTCTTTCCTAAACTACCACCTCTCATTGTCTGATCTTCTTTCTACATAAACATGTGTTTTCGTATCTCCCATTTAAAAACAAAACAAAATTAAGTAAAAAAACTCAAAACTAAATTATTTCCTTCTACATGTATTTTGTCCCTTTACAGCCAATGTTTTCTTGAAGGAGTGGTCTGCACTCAGTCGCTTCACTTGGCTATATCTTTCCTTTTTTTTTTTTGTAAAGACAGAGTCTCACTTTATCGCCCTCTGTAGAGTGCAATGACGTCACAGGACTCACAGCAACCTCCAGCTCTTGGGCTTATGCGATTCTCTTGCCTCAGCCTGGGACTACGGGCGCCCACCACAACGCCCGGCTACTTTTTGGTTGTAGTTCGGCCAGGGCTGGGTTTGAACCAGCCACCCTCGATATATGGGGCCGGCACCCTACTCACTGAGCCACAGGTGCCCTACTCACTGAGCCACAGGTGCCACCCGGTTATATCTTTCCATCTTTAAATCTCATTAGTCTTGGGTAATTGCCTTAACTAGGGCCCTCATGCAGTCCTTAGAGCATTTTGAAGTGCTGAACTAACCTGCCCCTCCAGAGTGTTGGGCAGAAATGGTAACTAAGTTTATCACATTCGTGTCTTGTTAGATTTCAATGAAGCAACACTATTTTTAGTTTCTGTGGGTCTCCATGAGTCAGGCAAGGGTTCTTTTTCTTTGATTTATTCCTTAATCTCCTCCATATCCCAGTTCCTCTTACCTAGGCTCTCAAGCTTGTGCTTTACTTTATTCTTACCCTGTATGATTTCTATTGTTAATTTTATTCAGTAAAATAAATTAAACTGCCTTTAGTAATCATCTATGTAAATTTTAGGCATTCCTCCTGGGCTCCTGACAGATACATTTAACTACTTTCATAAATTGTCTTCCTTAAAAGCCCAAATAGCCAAGGCAATTTTATAAAATAAGAACAAATCTGGAGTCATCATCATTTTGCCAGATTTCAGGTTATACTGCAAGTCTGTAGTGATCACGGTACTGGCATAAAAATAGAGACATAGATTCCCTGGAACAGAACAGAGAACCTAGAGATGAAATCAGCCTCATATCACCACTGATCTTCAATAAAGCAAGCAAAAGCATACACTGGGGGAAAAAAATCCCTATTTAATAAATGGTACTGGGTGCTACGACACAAAACCATAAGACCTCAAAAAGAAAGTGTGGGAAAAACTTTTAATGATACAGGCCTTGTGAAAGAATTTATGAAGAAGAGCCCAAAGGCAACTTCACCACCAACAAAAATAAATAAATGGAACCCAAACAAGTAAAAAGTTTCTGCACAGCTAAGGACACAATCAAAAAAACAAAGAGACAACTTTCAGAGTGGGAGAAGTTAGTTATATGCTACAAATATGACAAAAGGCTAAAAACCAGAATCTATAAAGCACTCAAAGAAATCAACAAAAATAGAGCAAACAGCCCCCTTAAAATCTGGGTAGGAGACATGCATAAAATCTTTTCTTCTGAGGACAGATAAGTGGCTAGAGAAATCATGAAAAAATGCTCATCATGTCCAGTTATTAGAGAAATGCAAATCAAAACCAACCACTTTAAGATATCACCTAATCCTAGTGAGAATGGTCCACATTACATAGTCCCAAAGCAACAGATGCCAGAATTGGTGTGGAGAGAAGAAAATACTCTTGCACTGTCAATGGAACTGCAAACTAGTATAGCCTTTATGAAAAGAAGTATGGAGAGTCCTCAAAGAATTAAAAATAGGCCTTCCATTTGATCCTGCAATGCCTTTACTAGTTATTTGCCCCAAAGAATAAAGTCATTTTATCATAAGGACAATTGCAGTCAAGTGTTTATTGCAGCTCATTTCACAATCACAAAGATGTGGCAACAACCCAAGTGTCTGTCAAAACATGAATGGATTAATAAACTGGGGTATACATATATCATGGAATGCTATTCAGCCATAAAAAGGAGATGTTATGTCTTTTGTTACAACTTAGATGGATTTAGAGAATGTTATCCTAAGCAAACTATCAGAAAAATGGAAAAATAAGCATCACATCTACTCAATACTAATTTGAAACTTTTAGATTATTAAGAATGTGCTCATATGACAGAAAAATTCAATTAAGTTCAAGAAGGGGGAGGAGATTGGTAAGTTCCCACCTATAGTGTGCAATGTGTGAGTATATACCACACTTCCTGGGTGAAAGTCACAAGTACAATTCATACCTTACCTTATAAATGCAAACAATGTAGCCTAATAGTACATATGCTGATATTAATCTGAAATTTAAAAAAAGCTATATCTATTATGATTATTCTTTCTATATAACATGAGAAATAAAGTATATAGGAAACCTGTCTTTGAAGTTTGTAATTTTAATATATATAATATTAATTTGGATGCCACATAGAAAAAATAGGTTTATTTGTTAAAAGCAAGCAAGCAAAAAAAAGAAAAAACAAATCCCTTGCTACAGTTACTCTACACAAAGAGAGTCAGGATATATGAATTGTTAAATATTTAAAACAGAACACATAGATTGTAGGGAAGTCAACCTTCAAGTACTCACCTGTCTCTTTTGAGGACTGCTTTCTTGACTTCCTGGTATCAGTGCTCCCTTCAGATTCTTTGGGGATAGATCTTTGCTCCCCTATGCTTCACTCTCCTCCAGGTAATCCCTTTCTGCACCTTTTGCAAACCTTAATGTTGCTGTTTTTACCTTCCCCTGTATTGGTTCCTGATGTGTGAGTAATGGTCTCACCAGGTGGAGTCTCAAAGACAACACTATATATTCAGTCTAAAGCACTGTAAAAAATGATGAAATGGCTATTGCTGCTTTAGCAACTAGGAATGTAGAATGTGGTATTATGGCTCACAGGATCTGGTTTCCTCCACAGTTAGTGACCAAGAATTAAAACCACTACCACTGTTGTTAGCCTTTTCACAGGAAACAGGCATCTGTTGGATTTCTGCCAAGTCTACCACCATAGGACTGCTGCCATCCTTGAGAAATGAATCTGGCTGCTCAACCAGCTCCTCCAAACAACCAGTTCACCCACATGGCAAAGGCTCTCAATGGGCAACTGTGTATGATTTCTCCTTTTAGTGTACATACTGAGGTGGTTTAATGAAGTGGAATATGGCATTCATAACTATGTGATCTTGCAACTTATCTGCCTTAGCTTCTAGAGCTAGTAAGTCCAAGTTTCCTGTTAAAAGAGCCTATATACCTGTACCTTTGAAAACATTGCAGCATTGGCTCAGCAATATCACCTTGATTGGCTTAATCAATTTACCCTATTCTGACAGCTCAGTTCTCATATAAACTTAAAATAGATAGAGGTTCTAGAAACATGGTGGCCAAATAACAGCTTCCCTGCAACCGGGCACGGTGAGTCTGGGGAGATAAGACTCCAGGCATCTCTGGCTGGTGGGATCTGCCTATAATCATCTCTTTGAGGATACAGGGAGTCAGTAAAGGACTTCAGGATCCCAAGAGGAGGACAAAAACAGTGGAAAACTGGCAAGCGGTTGCGTGAGTTCAACCAACCTAATCCCGCCGGCAACCGTGAGTACAAGCAGCAGTGAGAGTGAAAACCAGAAAGGCCTTACCTGTGAACTGTTTTGGTGTTTTTGGACTTGGCACTCAGTTGAACTGCCTTGGGGAGAGCTTGAGCAGGAGTGCAGAGAACTTTGGGCATTTTATGGGGCCCCAGACTGAGCCACTAAGCTGGGCGCAGGAAGACATTGTGAGAGAACTGCCCTGGCAAGCTCCGCCCTCAGGGTCCCAGAGCAAGGATTAGGTGTGACCTAGTAACCTAGCGACTGAGCAGCCTAAAGGCGGGGACAGAGCTGCCTTACAGCCTTAATCTTTACAGGCAGAGTGAGCCGGTTTTGGCACACTGGAGCCTTGGGCTGTTGCCCTGGGTAGAGTACTGTGACGTCACAGCTCATAGCAACCTCAAACTCCTGGGCTTGGTGCTGCCCGGACCTCCATAAGAGCTGTGCTGCAACCCCTGACCCGCGACACGCACCCACCTGGCCTAGGCATGCCCTGACAAGGAACTGCGGAAGGTGCAACCCTGTGTCCTCCCTCCTGTATCCTCCCAGCCTCCACACTAGCCCACTCATCTGGCCAGGGACTCTGGTAGCTGCGTTCCCACTGGAGCCCTCCCTGCCTCTGTGCAGAGCCCTTCTCCTGGCCAGAGACTGCTGGAGCCTTGGACTCTTTGTGCCAAAGTCACTGGGCGCCAGGCTCTCCCAGAACCATGCACACCACCTCCTGCCCTGTTGCTGGATCCAGGTGTGTCACATACCAGAGCTGCTTCCACAACCAGAACTCCCTAGCTGGAGCAACCCTAGAGAAATGACACAGTGCCATTCCCTACAAAGATCCAGCAATAATAGAGTGACCCCGCTGGGGTCTATTCTTGGAGAGACACCTCTCCAACTCTGCGGACGGACAGAGGCAATGGTGAAAAGCAATCATGAGGCAAAATCAACAGAAATATTCTGGCAATATGTATAATCAGAGTAGATCAACTCCCCCAAGGATCAATGGGGCAGAAACAGCACAAGATCTCATGCACAAACAGATAGCTGAGATGTCAGAAATCGAATTCAGAATCTGGATAGCAAATGAGATAGAATTAGAACTCCAAGCAGTAACCCAAAATATAACTCAAGAATTCAACAAATTCAAAGACCAAATGACCAAAGAACTTGACACAGTGAGACAAGAAATTGCAGCCCTCAAAGATCTGAGAAACACAGTAGAATCCCTCAGTAACAGAATGGAGCAAGCAGAAGAAAGGATTTCTGACATTGAAGACAAAGTTTTTGAATGCTCCCAAACTCTCAAAGAGGAAGAGAAATGGAGGGCAAAAACAG
>CAUYPK010136856.1:0-22226 GCA_963574355.1 Loris lydekkerianus | reverse complement strand
CTCTTATGGAGGTCTGGGCAGCGCCAAGCCCAGGAGTTTGAGGTTGCTATGAGCTGTGACGTCAGGGCACTCTACCCAAGGCAACAGCCCAAGGCTCCAGTGTGCCAAAACCATCTCACTCTGCCCCTAAGGATTAGGGCTGGTGAGGCAGTTCAGTCCCCGCCTTTAAGCTGCTCAGTCACTAGGTTACTTTGTCCCGCCCTTTCCTTGCTCTGGGACCCTGAGGGCAGAGCTTGCGGGAGCAGTTTTTTCACACAATGGCTTTCACTGAGCCCAGCTTAGTGGCTCATTTTAGGGCCCCAGACAATGCCCAAAGTTCTCCACACTTTTGCTCAAGCTCTCCCCAAGGCAGCTCAACTGAGCGCCAAGTCCAAGAACACCGAAAAAGTTCACAGGTAAGGTCTTTCCAGTTTGCAGTCTCACTGCTGCTTGTACTCACGGTTGCCAGCGTGATTAGGTTAATCGAACACACGCAGCCACTTGCCAGTTTTCCACTGTTTTTATCCTCCTCCTGGGGTTCAGAAGTCCCTTGCTGGCTTCCTGTATCCTCAAAGGGAGGATCATAGGCAGATCCCACCGGCCAGAGATATCTGGAGCCTTGTCTCCCCAGACTCCCCGTGCCCAGTTGCAGGGAAGCTGTTACTCAGTCACCATCTTTAATCCAATCTGAAAAGGGTTATATTTTGGTTACCCTTACACCACCAACACCAAGTGCATGATCTGAAAATAATAGACATTTGGTAAGTATTTGAAGGAAAGAATGTATAAGCAGCAGAGCTGTTCCTTGAGTGGCCATTAGAACACTGTGATATAATCTTTTAACCTTGAATTAGACGTCAAACACTTAGATTCAAAGTGCAATTCTATTCATTTTAATTATCCATCCTTTAATAAGTTCTGAATCCTCATTTTCTTTTCTGAAAACAAATAACAAAAAACAGAAAGCAACTTTGTCTGCCATTCTATGAGCTTCTGTAAGGCTCTATCATGGTGACACATGTTGGAGGGCTCTTGAGTTTTAAGCTGTTGTATAAATGCATGATTGGACATGTGTGTCACCCTGACATTGATCAAGGAAATAAAGAGGGAGCAGGGAGTGTAAGGAGGTAGTGAAACTTTAATTTGCCAGAATTCTCAGGGGAGTATAATGTATAGGTAGAAGAAATGTTTGATCAAATATTTGAAGTAGTGGGTGGGACTCTTACCAATGCCACTCCAAGAGGCATACTCCACTTTCAAATAATGCTCAATGAAACTCTCTTCCAAGATTAGGGTCTCTAGTTAATTGAAAAGTTTTTGTTGCTAGGGTGGGATGTAACTGTGGAATCAATGGTTCATTGCTTGATGCACACTAGATGAGTTTTTTCCAACTACTCTTCCTGGAACTTAACCAAAGAGACAAGATTTTATTTCTTTAAGATGCTAAGATGATCCCCGCCTGTCAAAGGTACCAAATTAAAAGCCTGCCTAGGATGGACCCATCTTATAATCCAGCCTCATGTATAATTGTGTCAGAGTCCAAGAAAATTTGGTCTGTACTCCCTAAGGTGAAAATATATTTAGGCAGGTGGTATCAAACTCAATCTTATTAGCCAAAAGTTCAATCTCACATAGGAATGTGAGGATAGACTTGGAGTCAGAGCTCAGCATTCCATCTCAGTGTGGCAAATGTCTTACAGGTGATTACAATTTAAGTATTGATTTAAAAAATTGGACAGATGAGGTATTTATATCACATTTTTCCATTCTTTCTCAAGTGAATGACCTACATTTCAAACTAGGGAGATAAAAACTTGTAAAATCTGACTAATGGATGATAGACTCTTAGCTCGTCTTATTCAAACGTTCCATTTTTTATTTCATACTTCATCAAACATATAGTAGATGCCCAAATAGTCCAAGTATCTGGAGTTGCAAAGGAAATTATAGTAAAGAAAAACATTGTGTGTATGTACGATCTTAAATGTATACTAGTTGCAGTGTGAAAGCAGAATTAAAGCATTGAAATTAAACCTTTGGTTCTTGGGCTAATTTCCAAGATAAGTGTTACAAATGTCAATTTCTGTATTCTGCTTCTTCAGACTGCATTGAATCAAGAATATCAAAGCACCCAGAGACTTAACTGCAGTATTCCATTTCACTCAAATTATGTCTACTTTCATCTTGATACTTTTCTAAGATTACCTGAAAACTTTAGGACAGTTTGAAATAAATTCTCCCATATATTCATGGCCAGTTACAAGGATACATACAAAAGAATAAAGATACAACTAAAACTATTCCCAAATAATTCATTATTTGAAAAAGTGAACAGCAATTGAAGAAAAAGCTTCCACTTCAGTGGGATGGTACAACTGTGTCAATTTATCCATAGTACAAAAGATACACAAAGGACAGGATGCTTAATCGGACCTGGGATCCCAGAGAAGTTCCCTGGGAACCTTCTGGGAATGCTAAGCTAAGTTAATTTGAAAGGAGAGAAGGCTTTTCAGGCAGGGATGGGCAATTCAGAATAAAAGGTCAGCATATATCACACAGCAGAAGCCAGTGAAATGGCCACGTCCTTGGAAATATCATTCCTGATTGTTGGAATAAAAAGTTAAAAGGGCTCTAGCAAAAAACACGTCTTCAGTTAGTATTACCTTGAGCAGGACGAATCACCCTCTTTGTGGTCCATCAGTCAGTCTCTCCTTCAGATGGGTTACATTTGTGATCATATACAGGTTGTCCAAAAGTCACCCCTAAAATTGTTACACATAAGGAAAATGGGAAATTGTAGCTAAAATAGTCATTATAAAATATTAATTACAACATTTTACAGAGAGGTGGCCAACATGTAGAAAATATTTTATAAATATTTTATAAAGTTTGGGGTTTTTCAATTTTTTTTATTTTATAAAATTTTGTAATGATTACTTTGTAAATAAAAGTACATTTATCTACAATTTTCCATTTTCTCTATGTATGGCAATTTCAGGGGTGACTTTTGGGACACTGTAGTTATGATATGGTTAAATACATATCTTTGTAAAACAATGAACTTGTGTCAACATGAAGGCGCAGTTTAGAATTGACTATATGACTGGAAGAATAAGATTGGAAGACCACTTTGAACTTTCTATGACCACAGCAAATTTCGTACAAGATCTTTGCACCTCCCTACTATTCCTTTGTCTAGTGTCTCTTTTACTTTCTGATAAGCTTTTCCATCTCTTCTGGTTTTTTTTTTTTGTTGTTGTTGTTGTTGTTGTTGTTGTTTTTATGTGTGCCCCTACATGTCTATACCAAACGTAGTCTTTCACCTGGCCACATGGTTTTAAATCTATGTTCCCAGAATTCCTCAGAAATTCCTGTGAAAACTTATTCAGGATGGCTGAGGCAGTGAAACTCCAGGCTCAATTCTTCACTTCATTTCCAGAAGCCTCACACAGATCTGTTGTACAAATTGAGACATTTAATAAGATTTCATTTAATGAGCTCCCTTTTGTAAAAACACGGATGGAATTGGAGGCCATTCTTCTATGTGAAGCATCACAAGAATGGAAAAACAGACACCTCATGTACTCACTATTGAATTGGAACCAAACCATTAACACTCATGTGCACATATGGTAATAACAGACGAGAAATTCACATAAGAGGGAGGGGAGAGGAAGGAGGAGAGGATGGGTAAATTAACACCTGATGGGTATAATGCACCATGTCTGGGTGATAGGCATACTTACAACCTTGACTTACATGGTACAAAGGCAATATATGCAACCAAAAACATTTGTTCCTCCATAATATTCTGAATTTTAAAAAATAATTTAAATTTAAAGAGCTGCATGTAGCTAGTGGCCACTAGACTAAAAAAGTACAGTTTTGGAGTTCACAAATTTTACCTTTCACCCCCAAACAAGAATGTTTGTTAGTCTTTTCCAAACTTAAAAAAAAAAAAAAAAAAAATCCCTTACTTTAGTTGTTTACATGTTTATACATTTTTATTTTGAAATAAGTTGGAACATATAAATCAGTGATTTTCAACCTTCCTAATGCTGTGACCATTTAATACAGTTTCTGTGGGTCATGCCACAGGTTGAGAACCTCTGGTATAGACAAAAAAAAAGTTTTAAAGATACAAACAAAAATAAACTATTTCATCTGAAAAGAGAGTTACTATCCTTCATTTAGTTTTAAAATGGATCTTTCTTGTCTAATTTTCATCTTTTGAGGATAAATTGAGCCCACAGAGGAGAAGTAACAGTATGAATGCAACTAGCTACATAGGCAGAACTACATTCATACACGGGTCTTCTATTCAGGTGCTTGTGCTATTAGATTATCCAAGCAAGAGCTCCTGTCTGCCACACTGCCCACCACCAGGGAAGAAATCCCTTTCCAGAAAGTGTAGGGACATGAATGTCACCATGTGCCCAGTGTTTACTGCATCAGGTATAGACTTGACAGCTTCCTAGTCTTCTCTTTTTATTTTGAATTAGAAACTCCCTTCCATAATTTCTCTGGCCTGTATTAAATTTAATTAAAATGTTAACTATGAACTTAACAATTCACTGTGCTACCCTTGGAGACATTTAAACCCTTGTTAAATATACTTACATGTCCTTGCAGTAGAGTTTCTCATTGACTTCTCTGGGGAGAAGGGACGTAGACATGCACACACTTGACTCCATCATGAAACAAGAGCTATGTTAGAGACATGTTGTTAGGGACTATGTTGTGGCTCCCTCCCCAAAAGATAGGTTGAAGTCATGATTCCAAGTATGTCAGCATGCAAGCTAATTTGGAAATAAGAATTATTACAGATATTTGTTAAGATAAGGTTATCTTGGAGAAGAATGTTGGCCTAATCCAATGTGACTGGCGTCCTTATAAGAAGTCCTTGTCATGTGAAGACACAAGCACACAGGAAGACAGTCATGTGAAGATGGAGGTGTGGATTAGAATGACTCATCCACAGTCCAAGGAATGCCAAGGATGGCCGCCCATCACAAGAGGCGAGGAGAGAAACATAGAACAGATTATCTCTCAGGGCCCTCAGAAGGAACGAACTTAGTCAGCAGACACTCTGATTTGGTAGTCTAGCCTGCAGAACCATGAAACAATCAACAACTATTGTTTTTAAGACATGGAGTCTTTGTGGTACTTAGTTCCAGAATTTCTAGGAAACTGAAGTAAAGTGCAAAAATACACAGAGGAAGAAGCTATGAATAACTACTGGGAACAGGTGACCTTTGGGTTGGGCACTGAGGGATTCTAAGTAAGAATCATTTAGAGGAAAGAAGGGAGGTGGTACATTCACGGCAGAGAAGAGAGCAGGAACAAGGGACAAGATTTAGAAAGCTCTTTTTGTTTTTGAGCAATGCTCAGTAACCCTGTACAGCTCCAGTATGGAAATGAAGCATGGGGTGCTTTGGGCAAAGCCTATTGCAATGTACTTTTGCAACAAGCAAATTTACTTAAGTTAAGAAAAACCTCAAATTTTGGAATCATTTTAGTGTGTGTATGTGTGCACGCGTGCATGTGTGTGTCTAAAAATGTACCCATCCCCAGATGGTTTTTCTTTTTTCTTTTAATTTCTTTTTAATTATGGAAGCTATTCACCAAACATGTTTTTGTTTATCTCAAACTAAGTATACAGTTTCAACATATGGAGCATATTTTGTTTTACTTCAGTTTATCTTAAGCAATCAGCTTTTCTAACTCTTCTTGGCAGTGGACCCAAATGACTTCTTACTCTTTATTTCTCCTTTTTCCTTCTTAATGCCTTGACTTCTACCTCTCTCCCTACTATTTTCTCTCCCTTCCGTCCTTTTCTTCCTTTCTTCTTTCCTTCTTTTTCTCCTTTTTCCTTCTGGAATGTCATGATAGATTTCCCTTGTTGATGACCGGCCTCATTTAGTGACAGGAACCAATAGCTCCTGGCGTATAGATATGAGAAAATACACAAATGAAATAATGGTAACAAACAAATAAGCAATACTTTTTCCTCTTTTATTTGTAGTATCATGAGCCTAGCATTCAAATTTCTCCATACTCTGGGTCCAAACAATTTATCAGCCTTGTTCAGCCCAATGCATTATCAAACCTTGGTGCATTTGGCTCTCCTGTTCTTCCCTTCCTTAGAAAGCTGGTTTTCATTTTCTCAGTCTACTGTGCTCCACTTGCCCTTTAAAATCCAAATCGAATGTCCCTCCTTTTTAATGCTCTTGGGCAGAACTGATCATTTCCCCACTGGATTTCTTTGGAGCTTTGTACAATCCTCCATCATTGGGTTATTGTGATTGGTATTTACTTTAATATATATCTTTTCCATTAGACTTAGTTGAATACAGTTTCTCATTGTTCCCAAATCTACAGTGACTACCAGAGTAGAAGCTTCTGAATGAAGAGAGATTGCAACCTTCCCACAAGGAGTAAAATTCTTGTCTTTAATAACCCTGAAGCAGTTCCTTAAAATCATTTGCACAGCTCCCAACTTGAAGACCACTAAAGTTGTCAGAAATCAGGCAGTAGAGGCAGAAAGCCACCAAGAATACTGAGATAAGTTTGCTGGGAGAAGTTCTCCTTTCTAGATATATGCATTCATGTAGCTGATCTCCTTTCTTTCTTTCTTTCTTTCTTTCTTTCTTTCTTTCTTTCTTTCTTTCTTTCTTTCTTTCTTTCTTTCTTTCTTTCTTTCTTTCTTTGTTTTCAGTTTTTGGCCAGGGCTGGGTTTGAACCCACCACCTCCGGTATATGGGGCCGGTGTCCTACTCCTTGATCCACAGGCACTGCCGTGATCTCCTTTCTTGATATATGCATTCATGTATCCAAAACTGGGCACCCACTAGATGTCAACTCCAGGGCAAAAGAACAGCTGTCTCTTCATGAACATTTCTGCTCTGATACCAGATAAAGGGTTTACCTCTCCTGTCACCTCTAAAAACTGGACTTGGTTATGCTATGCTGAGATGGTTTGGGGGGTAAATGTACAGTAAGCAGCTAAAGAAGCCTGTCAGAGCATGACAGGAAAGGACAGTGGCACATGTGATGTATGCTGAGTACGTCTGTCCTCTCCTTAACGAGGGTCTATGCCTTTCATCTTAAACCCCCAGTACATTACTCAACAGGTATAGGATCCATAAAAGGCTGCTGAATGAATGAGCAAGTGAATGAAATTTGGCCAACTTGAAAATGAAGGAATACAAATTCACCAGATTTGTAGATACAAGTCTGCAATTCCCTCCCATGACCATTATGTCTTTTTGAAAACTCTGTGATATAAAAGAGTATTAAAATCGTACTGTAGGACCCTTAATGCCAGGGGATTAATTCCAGTATCAGTGATCTTGATGATTGCTTGTTTTGGTCCTTACGTATTGCTCACTGGACATCTGCACAGTGTAGGAGTCCTAGGTGTTGACCAGGTGCTTATGATGAGCATGGACTCTTTCCCCAGCCACATCCTTCTAGTAAGGGCTGAGGAGTAGCAATAATAGAAAGCAGTAAGGGGGAATATGTAGAGAGAGTCAAACAGATGAGGTAGGGTAAACAGTCAAACAGGAAAGGAAGTAAAATGTGGGTGACCATGGGAGGTCGGGGTTTGGCGGAGCCAGTAGAGGGGGAGATGACGGGGATGTAGAAGTGGACTGGGTACCAGAAGACCGACAGGTACCAGGGACCAATCTTGCCAACCCACCCCCATGCTGAGCTCTCTCTGCTGCTTCCACTGCATTTCCAATGGCCGTGCTGAACATTTTCTTGTCCCATGGTAAAGGTCCCTACTTCTGTCACCTTCCCAATAGGCCTGCAGCTTTGGGAACCACAAAAAGGTGTTAATTTCTGCCACATCGGGACTCTGGGGCTTTGTTTTCAGCCTTTCACACACTACTTTTCCCACCCTTATTAGAAATGTGATGTGTGAAGGAACGGAGGTTACAGAAGAGGAAGAGTTTTTTGCAAAATCCAAATGCTATAGACACAGTAGTTCTCAAATAAAGGTAAGTTAGGAACTAGAGAGTTTAGCTTATTAACAGCAGAGTTCTAGAACTCAGCTTTGTGACTTTTCACTCCAGGTTATTTTTACTTTCTCAGCTCTCCTTCTCAGAAACCAAGGTGTCTCAGGTAGTAATTACAGTACGTGAACTTTAGTTAGAAGGTGTGTTTTGTTTTGTTTTTATTACAAAATCGTTATTATAATTTAAGTAGCATTTTAACTTTTCATTTCAACCTAAGGTTAAAAAATCTAAATAAGGAATTAATTTTTATGGTTAGAAGGGAATTTCCTGGTAAACAGCTTACATCTTTGGATCCTCAGGCTCCAAGTGTTTGCTAAATGGCCATCTGGTGACAAATGAATTGTACTTGCAAAGCCAGTGCTAGAACCCCTTTCTGATGCTGCTGCCAGGCCCACACTGCCCTTCTGTGACAGAAGGCCAAGTTCGCCAGGAGATCACGATCTCCACAAGCAACATTAGAAATTCAGTCAGTACACAATGGTGGTCTCCCAAACCACCAAGGTGGTCAACCCCAGGGTCTTAAGAGATTTTCCATGTCTACTTGGAGCTGGCAGTTAGCAGGAAATTTTTCTCAGGTGTCCTTAGTAGAAAAATAATACTTTTGATGAAGGATTACTGGTACTGGTAGGAGGGTGAAGTCCAGTCCTAACAAGACAGCCAACCTAGCAGGAGGGTGAGCGAGACTCCCAGGAGGGGATCTGTTCTGTTTTGCTGCAGGACCTTGTGGTTAACAACACAGCCAGCTCACAGGTTTCCTCTCCTGCCTCCCCTCCTCTCAGCTACACTGTTCTCTGGACTGCTGAAGTTCTCCCCTCTTCAGCCAGGAAACACACACTGAGGAAAAAAAAAAAAAAAAATATATATATATATATAATAACTCAAATTACGGTTGCATATTTTCAGTCTGGGGGCAGTTTCTTTAGAAACAGCTAGAAACTGCATATTTAATACTTCTGAGCACATTTTCATCCCAGGAGTTAATGTAACTTCAATTCAGAATTGTCTCCAGCTTCGTTAAAGTTGAAACAGAAGCTACTGTAAACCCCAATTTCATGCCATGAAAAGACTCCACTTTATGCTAAGACTCTAAGAATAGTTGGGGGAAATGTTAGAGTCTTTTAAAATAAGAAACCGGCAGAACTCCCACAGACCTTCATATAACACAGTGCTTTCTGATTTACAGAGCACTTTTTGCTGGCTGGTCCTGCCTCTCTTAAACTTAACCACATAGGAAGAGTTTGTCACAGGAAAATCCCTGTCCCTTCTGCTTCCAGTTCCACTGACAGGATCATTCAGATCTTAAAAAAATAAAAGGCAAAAATGCTCACAAAAGTCCTACTTTCACTAGCCACCAGCATTTCGAGGTCAGGAACCTCCCCTGCCTCTCTCACTTTGCCTAGTTAATTTCACTTATCCTTCAGTTGTGAGCTTAAAGCACATTTTACAGGGAAGTCTTCCCTGACTATCCTCTCCTCACTGACATGCCTTATGTACAATTGCAGAATTATGTTTCTATTTTTCATAAGTATTTAAATAGGCTCTTTCTTTAACAAAAAACCCCCACAAAAACACAGAAATGAGAAGTCTATTTTTAGGTACTGGGAACTGCAAAGGGGGATCCTAGCCGGTGAGACAGCCAGAGTCACACTGCAGAAGTCCAGGCCCTACACCAGCCCGGAGGGAGTTAGTACCAGCCGCCCAGAGGAGAAGGAGTGGGGGGTGGGGAGTGGGGAGTGGGGGGTGGGGGGGGGTGGGCCTGAGCAGAAGACGCCAAGCTACAGGAGCAGCAGAAGAGCCAAGTTACAGGAGCAGAAACTGGGAGTCAGGAGGAGGAAGGGGAGCCCAAGCGAAGGGTCCCAGGTTTTGTTTGGGGAGCATTAACTTGAGGGAGCTGAAGAGTTTGCTGCTGCAGGTGCCACTGTGCTGCTATGCACTGGCAGCCCGCAGGGAGTACTCAGCCCCCAGGGAGGACTCAGCCCCCAGGAGGACGCCCGCAGGGAGTATGAAGCCCGCAGGGAGCAGGGAGGACGGGCAGGAGACTCAGATGCGGAGTTTCCCCGTGGAGCACATCTCACAACCTTGTGGATTGGGGCCATTGTCCGTTCATGTTTCCACCCTGCCCTGGGCCTCAGTCTGTGTTTTCCTGGACAGTTTTCCCAATTTTCCCCAGAAAGGTTATGCAGGCCACCGCCTCTTTTCTTCTCAGTCCTTTCCCAGTCCCCTCACTTCCCACAGATGATGTCACCTCCCACTTCACAGAAAGTGGAGGTCATGAGATCATTTTTCCAGAATGAATACTTTGATATTTGCTCCTCCGTCGGGAGGAGCATTATTCTGGTGTTCAGCTGGCCATCGTGTCCTGGCCTGTGTCTAGCACGGAATAACTCAATGAGTATTTGAAAACGTGACTAGTCGCCGTCATTCACCTCCTTTTACAGCTGAGAAATGTGAGGCTCAGAGCAGGATGTCCCAGGTCAAGTTACTAGTAAGAGGTTTTGGAGTCAGAGAGATTTGAGTTCAGCGCTGCCATTTATTCACTTTTCTTTAACTTTCTAGTTCTCTTTTCCTTATCTGTTCCATTCAGATAATAGAAACTAAGAGGATTTCTATAGTTCTACAAGAGATAAAGTATGTACAGTACCTGTGTCCTGTTAATACACTGGATAAATATACGGCAAGTCTTTCAGGTCTATTAGCTGGACTTCTAACTCCAGTCTATGAAACAGTCGATTTTAAAAAGCATCAATGTCTCTTTTTACAAGTGGAAAATCTGAATCAGAAGGAAGGTCAGTGCCAAAGACCGTGGTCTCTCCCTTCCTTTTATCTAACTCACAATAGAAGGACAGAAGAGGTTATAAAATAAATATTCCAAGACAACAGAAATGGAAACAAATCTATTTATTTGGTTTCTTGAGCATCTTTCTAAGTGTCTGGTATAATGCATGTTGTTTTATAATTTGTTCCAATTAATAATGATTGCCTGAGTGACAGGCCTAAGGCAAGGATGCAAATGTTCTGGAGAAATGAAATCAAAGATTTATCATGGGTGAAACCAGAGATGGAACTTGTAATGTTTTTATTAGCAGATCTGCTAAGGGATGGAGCTAAGGAAACAGCCAAGATGGTAGCTAAAGGTGGAGTCAGAGGAGAAGGCTTATGCAATTAAAAAAGAGAAGAAAAGCAAAGAAAAAGAAAACAGAGGTGAATAAGCATCACATTTCAAGAGATGTTCAACCCAGATTTCTTGACACTTAATCTTGTGTTTGACCACCAGGCCACCTGAGGTGCTCTATAATATTATTATGGCCAATCTATAATTTATATCTTCTGTCTCATATTCCTAAGCTTTAAAGGCAGGGTACAGACCAAAAATATTTATAGAAATTATAGTACCATAATAGCAAGGGAATGTAAAAATACTCTACTTTAAGGATTCTGGTTCAGGTGAAAAATGAAAGGATATTGGAAACCCCACACATATTTGATTTAATAATATCATCTAATTCATTTAGCTTCAAACTATTTTAACACAAGTGATGTCAGGAGTAGTCACACATATTTAAATTTCAGCTGGAAAGAGTTGATTGTAAACATTAATGTGAGTAGTGAGATGATTGTATTTTGGAATAGGTAGAAGAATGATGCTGAAAGGACCTGAATTCAAATTTTACACTGCTTAAGTGTAAAACACTGCTTAAGTTACACTGCTTATAGTGTCTGCAATATTGGGATTAGAAAATGAAAAGTGGGAATAGTAATGCCTACATCACAGGGTAGATTTGGTTAAACGAGTTTGAAAGACATCTCTATACTAATACTTGTAAAATAGTCTGCATTTAATAAAAGCTGCTTTTTTTTTTATTGTTGGGGATTCATTGAGGGTACAAAGAACCAGAATTCATTGATTGCATTTGTTTTTTTTCCTGAATGCATTTGTTCTCTCTGATTTCTTGATACTTTTTTTTTTAACAGAAAATAACAAAATCTATCGGAAATACTACATGTTGTGCAGCTGCCACATTACTGGAAACTAAAAAATCAATGAACTTTGCTAACTGGCTTGGTGCCACTCTTATCCACTGTGCCTGAAACCATCTTTCTCTTATACCTTGATTTCAGCTACTTTATGGAAACACATGATTAGGGGTGATATCAAGTCTCCTTTATTCCAAACAGGACTGAAGCTCCTACACACACATCTAAGCATGCTAGAGATCTTCAGAAATGGATAGGAGTCGTTTTTAATACTCTGCTTATGCAGACTTATTGCACTCATTAAAACCTGTATTACAGTATTGAATAGAAGTGACAAAGCTGAATATCCTCGATTGCTCCTGACTTTCACCCTACTTTTAGTATGATGCTATGTGTTTTCTGTAGATGCAGTTAATTAGATGAAGGATTTTCCTTCTATGATAGGTTGATGAAACTGTTTTTTAGAATGGATGTTGGATTTTGAAACTGCTTTTCCTGTATGTATTGAAATGATCACATTTTAAAAATCTATTAACGTGTTAACTAAATTGATGAAGTTCAAAGACAAAATATTAAGCCAATCTTAAATTCCTGGGATAAAATTATTTTTGAATCTTTTTGTTTTATTCTTTTAGATTAAATTTGAGTTAGTAAAGTTCTGTTAAGAGTTTTTAGATCTGTAGTGATGATAGATATAGCTCTGTAGTGTACTTTTTCTTCTTTTACTCTTCTTTACTCTTTTTTTCATTTTTTAATTTCTTTTCTTTTTTTTTTTTTTTTTTGAGACAGAGTCTCTTTCTGTTTCCCATGCTAGTGTACAGTGGCCTCACCATAGCTCAATACAACCTTAAATGCCTGTGCTCAAGCAATCCTCCTGCCTCAGCCTAAGTAGCTGGGACTATCTTACCTAACCACCACACCAAGCTGATTTTTCTATTTTTTATAGAGATGGTGTTTCACTCTTGCTCAGGCTCCTCTTGAACTCCTGACCTCAAGAATTCCTCCCACCTTGGCCTCCCAGAGTGCTGGGACACAGGCGTGACCCACCACATTGGACCTGTAGTGTCATCTTGTTTTAATTACTTACTTTGATTTTAATATTAAAACAGAGGCAGTCTTACATGTTGATTTGGGATTTAGTTTTTCTTTACATTTCTGGGAGAATTTTTGCAGATTTGTATTCTTTCTTTCTTACCTACTTGGCATAATTCATGATGAAAACATCTGGGCCTAGACTTCTTGTTTTGGCAAGGCTTTTTCACTGCAGTGCTGATTAAAAAAATACTATCTAGCTTATCTATTTCTCTGTCATAAATCTTATCATTTAATGCCGTTCAAGGATTTCATTTCTATTTCACCTAAGTGATTGCATTTATTTGCCTAAGTTGCAAATAATATTCCATTATATACATGAAATCTGTACAGATGTCACGTCTTTCAGTTAATAATGTTAATTTGCATCTTCTCCCTTGCATGCTATCATTCTGGTTAGAGGTTTCTTCTTCTGCAATGTCTGGTTTGCCATTAACCAGTGTATTTGTAATTATAGACAATGTAGTTTTCGTCTGTAAAGTTCAATTTGAATGTTTTTAATTTTTTTATATCTTTATGTAATATTTTCAATTTCCTCTAATTTCTTGAACATACAAAATATGCTTGATATGTTTTAATATCGTTTTATTTCATATTATTCTGTATCAGTTTCATTTGACTTTTCTCCTCAGTATTGATTATATTCCCTTGTTGTTTTAGAAGCTTTGTAATTTTTTGTTAGATGCCACACACTGTAAATTTTTTTTTTTTTTTTTGAGTATTGAATATTTTTGTCTTCTATAAATATTCTAGAGTTTTGTACTGAGATGTGGTAGTTGGGTTCTGGGAAAATAGTATATTTGTTCCTTTGGATCTTTATTTTAAGTGGTATTTAGCAAGAACATAATCATCTTTATTGTAAGATTAATGTTCCCCAGTATTGAATTTTGTCACCCCCATCATAGCTCACATCAATCTCAAATTCTTGGGCTCAAGTGATCTTGTCACCTCAGCCTCCCAACTAGCTGGGACTACATGTTCCTGCCATAACACCTATTTATAGAAATGGGGGTCCCACTCTTGCTCAGGCTGGTCTTGAACTCTTGAGCTCAGGTGATCCACACATCTTGGCTACCCAAAGAGATAGGCTTATAGGAATGAGCCAGTGTGCGCTGCCTGGAAATGGTACTATTAATGGTGAGAACCCTAGGCATTGTTCCCCTTCATCCTTCCAGTGGTTTTTCCTCAGCCTTGAGCTCTTGTCTCATGTGCTGAGTACTGGGAGGGTAGCCTTATAGGACCCTGATGGTCTTCATCTTTCAAACTCTCTCCTCTCTGGTACTCTGCCCTGTGAACTCTGGCCGTGTGGTTCTTCCTAAATATCCTGCTTCATCTCCTCAACTCAGGGAACAACAGAGCTCCAGCTGGGCTTCCCTTTTCTGCAGTACAGCCTAGAATCTCTCTCCTAGCCATAGCCAGAGACAATCTAAAGTATCACCACTTTTATCTACCAGCTTTCAATTATCATTGTCTTTCATTATATGGAGTTTGATATACTGATAATTGTACTTTCACATATTTGACCAGTTTTGTATTTTTTTTCCCCTGATATTAAGGCAAGTTTTCTCTCTTTTACTCCATTGGGCAAAAAGTAAAAGTTGCAAACCAAATCTGGTGGTCAGTTCCAAGTCTATCGTTTACTTATTTTGAAAAGTCAGTAAGCATGATAAAATGCTTGATCCGTTCAAGTGAAGGTTAAATATCTACTATCCAAACTCATTTTTCCCAAGACCAAATGTAACTTTAGTGTGAGTGGCTAGAACCAATTGGCAGGCACATCATAATACTGTACTCTAATGAATCAGTATGTTTTATTCTTTCTTTACTTTTCAAAACGTTCAACTACCTAAGAAAAAAATCACTTGAAAGCTTTGAAAAAAATGTAGTAGGGCTTAATTTGCAATTACATTTTAAATGAGCATCATTTTATTTCTATCTTTATTTTTTTAGAGAAAAATCAGGGTAGCCTACAGTAGAAATCAAGAATAGTACCAAATTCCTTTTGTTGACTGAGTGAAGAGTTATATTTTCTATGGTTACTTTCCTTTTTATGAGAAATTTTAATTGCCAAATATAAAAACATTAGGAAAAGCAATCTGAAGGGTTTTGAATTTTTACAAAGAAATATATTAGATCCTGATCCTCAACCACACTAATCCTTTCTGTTAAACTTTGAATTCAAATTTCACATGAATCATGTAATCCAGCCCTGTTATTTGTTTTAAATTTAAAGTCTGAACGGCCTGCAAGATCTTTCATGATCCAGCTATTGCCTACCTGATCTCATATCCTGTCCTCCTCTCCTTGGCACTTGGGCTTTCTGTCTTCTGTACCTACAAGGTTAGCTCCCACAGCAGGGCCTTTGCACTGACCATTTCTTCTGCTGGAACGTTATTTGCTCATAATTACAATATAACTGGATGCTTCTCAAATTTCAAGTTTCAACCAAAATATTTCCGCTGTGGGAAGTCTTCTGGGACCACACTAATTAATAGCGTGTGCTCACCCACTGTGGTAGTCAGGCATCTATGGTCTACAATGAAGTACATCCCTGTATATGCCCCTTCCTTTCAGTGTGGACACATGTAATGTAAGGTTATATAACACAAAGGTGTATGCAAATATAATTAAAGTCCCATATCAGTTGACTATGAATTAATCCAATTAATCCTGGGTGCCTTTACCTAATCAGTTGAGCACTTTGAAGCGAAAAGACACTCCTATAAACAAGTAAATGATCATTTTGTGAAGGGAGTTTATGATCATTCTGAGAAGGTCATAGGACATTCACCTGGGGGCAGTGTCAGGTGAGGCTGAGATTATCTCTGGCCAACAACCAGCAAGAAAACATGGTTCTTGGTCCTGCAACTACAACAAACTCTCTTCTGCCATCAACATGAATCCACTTGGAAGAGGACATGGAAGCCCAAGTGAGACTGTCACTCCAGCTGACATCCTGATTTTAGTCTGGTGAGACTTTGAACATAGAGCCCATTAACTCAAACCCAGACCTCTGACCCAGAAAAATAGTAAGTTAATAAATTTATGTCACTTTAGAATGCTAAGTTTCTGACAATTTGTTATGCAGCAATAGAAAAAGTATACACTCAGAGTCGCCCTCATTATTCACACTTCATTCTCTTATTTTTTCACAGATGCAAGCCCTCCGGACTTTTCTTAATCTATGTTCTCAACATCATTATCTACCTCTGGAATACATGTTCCACTAGAAAAGCAATTTTTATTGTCAATCTGCAAGGTTGGTTACAGCCATTCTGGCTATTTAAGTGATAGATTGAAGAGGATTATAAATCTGTTTCTATTTTTCCTGCTTAAAAAAAGAAGAGTTAATATACAATGTTTAATATTGAGATTTCACAGAAGGACAAAGGAACCTTTCTTGCTGTTCTTCGATTTACTAAATAATCAAATATGGGGGAGAGATGCAAAATTCTTCAAAGGGAAAAAAGGACCACACCAAAATTTTCCATATATCAGACACATACAGCTCTGTTATTTTTCAAATAATGTAATTGTTTATGAAAGCCACACAACATTTCAGCACAGAATTTTATTCTGCATGATACAAAATTCATTTTTGGATTTCATCCTTTGTAGTTATTGTGACCACATGTACCAGCGGTGCCAGAGCATTCCTCTCTTGTTTCAACACCAAAGTGATCCCCATACTGAAGGCTTCCAGTGGATCTGTTCCATGAACACTTTCCTTTGAAATCCCGAAAAGGTAATCCTCAAATGTTTGTAGCAAAAAGAGTGAGAACTCCTTGCACCTTTTGTTCTTCTTGTGGGAGGAATTGAACAGTGGGGTGTTCTTCTTTAATTTTATGGAAATAGAAAAAATATTGCTCTTCATTTTCAAATAATTATAATTTGGAGTAAATAGTCCTTTGGAAAGGATTTTTGAAGCCTCTGTGACCCATTATATTGATGCTCAACATCTTAGAGCTAACCAAAGAACTGTTGCATTTGGTAACACCTAGAATGAAAATATATTGCAATATCAGATATATACTCTTCTCGACTGTCTGATTTTTATGGCTGTTAGCAACAGTAAACTTGCATATGCAATGTCACCTTCTAATCCTAGGTCTTCAAAAGACTGTAAAATCATGTTGGAAAAAATGTTGTGGCTTAGGCTAGTCAATTTGCTTTATGAAAGCTCTAAAGCCTGAAGTCTCCTTTTAAACCAATTTTGACACAATAACATGAATTCAGTTCAAGATTTTAAATATGACTAACAGCCTCAAACACATGTTTAGTAAGGATTTGTGAGTATCTCTTTGGTACCAGCTAAAAGACTCTAAAAATCATTTCATTCAGAATAAATATATCTCCCATCTGTCGTCACTAGTGTTTAAAATTACACCATTACTTAATTATTTTTTTTAATTGTGTCATAATTATGCTCGATAAATGCTCAAGATTTATCGACAGTATGACAATTCCTAAAGAACTGAAAGTAGACGTATCATTCAATCCAGCAATCCCACTGTTGGGTATCTACTCAAAGAACAAAAAGACACCTACGTTCAAATGTTTATTGCAGAACAATTCACAATTACAAATATGTGGAATCAATGTAAATGTCCATTAATTCATGAGTGTATCAGTAAAATGTGGTATATCTATCCCATGGAGTACTACTTAGTCACCAAAAAGATGAAGTAATAGCTTTTGTAACGATCTGGATGGAACTGGAGACCATTCTCCTAAGTAAAGTATCTCAAGAAAGTTCAAAATAACACCACATATATGTACTGACTATTAAATTGGAACTGATGAGCACAGATGTGCACAGAGGGAAATAAAACTCAGTGGAAATCAACTTGGGGAGAGGGAGCAACTAGAGAGGGGTAAAAACCTCCCTAATGGGTTCAGTGAGCACTATCTTGGTGACAGGCACACCTGTAGACAAGACTCAAGGATTACAAAAACTACACATGTAACTTAAAACGTGTGTACTTATTAATATGTTGAAATAAAATAAAGAAACAAGATAACACATATAAAGTGCTTTATAAACAAGTGATCTACAAATTTATGGAGTGTTGATGTTAATCATGATGATACTATACATTCCACCAGATGAGTTGGAATGAGTCTCCAGTGATAAGCACAAATATTGACTCATTATGGATAATATCTATTGTATCAATAATAAATAAATCTACTGGACAAATCTGCTGGATTGCTGCTCTTTTGGTAGCAGATGTTTAGATTCTATCATTAGCTTTTGTTCCTTTTCTGAAAATGGTTTTTGATGAGAGAAGAAAATGAAATCATTTAGTGGAGAGAAATGAATTGAAATAGGAATGGAGTAAGGACTTTCAGAATGTAGGTACAGGTTGCAAAATAAAAATGCAGTGAAAAGAATATTCCTAAGTCAGGCAACTCTCAATTCAATTCAATAATTCTATAGTGTTTAAATCCATGATTAGTAGCATTGCTTTAGGCTACATATTAATCTATCAGGATGAAAATTTCCATATCTTTAAAACACGCAATAATAACATGCTTCGTTGAATTGCAGAGGTCAAATGACATACTCTATAAAAAATTGTCTTCATCAAAATTTTGTTTACCTTCTCCAAATGATCTACTTTTTTTCTCAATTTTGCCACTCCCAGTGATTATCATGTAGGAGTTAATTTTAATTGTATTATTTTTACGATTATATTTCTGATAAATATATATTTATATTTTTCTATGTTAAATATTTTGTTTTCATTGTTATTACTTTATTACTAAGCATTTATTGGTTCTATCACTAAACATTGGTGCAGTCATGTGTAAGTTTAGGATGTGAGAACTAATAAATGGACATTTTGGGAAAATGTAATTTAGCTTGATGATAAGTTAATAAAAGCTGAAAATACTTCTAAGGCTTTTTTGGCTTATATTTAATGATAATGTATGATTACAGATAATATTTATCAAATCAATAAAAAATAAGAAGCATAATGCATTCAAAATCAATTTTGGAAATATCAAGAAAATTTAGAATTTCCAGGAAAATTGTATGCCTCATTTGTCGTCCCAGTTGTTTTAAGACTTTTATCAGTCTCCACTTTATTCCTAACTCCTAATGTCCCTTGAGGAATTATGAAACGTATATTCTGCCTATATCACAAAATGACTATGTGTATAGGAAAGAGAGACAGAGAAAGAGAGGAAAAGAATGAAGCAAAATGTTAAGCAGCAATAATTAATTTGTTGCAAAGAAGAGAAAGAGCTCAAGAGAAGGAAAAACAAATATCACCCATGATGAGACCCAAGTCTTAAATCAACTACACTTTAAAGTATGAAGACTATGTGGACAATGATAATTTTGGCCTCACACATGAACCTATATCATTTAAGATAGAAAAATGTCATCATGTGGCTTTTCTAAATATAAAATAATAGCAATGACTACTAGCATGTTTATTGCTTTTCACTCAGAGATGCATATCCATTTTCTGATTTGAACCTCACTATAATAATTACCATTATTAGCTCCATTTCAGAACAGTAAAGTAAGGTTAATAGTAACTCAAGTATTGTCTACTGTATAGTCTGATATTCTTACTGAAACATGTACGTATATTAATTCATTTAATCTTCACAAAGATTTTGGGGTAGTTATACTTCTTTTCATTATCTTGCAGTAGGAACTGAGTTTTAGGTAAATGTAGCTTAAATGTCATATAACTATTTGGGTGCTTATCTAAATCCCCCCTTTCCCACCTAGAATGACATGGGGAAGTGGTGACAGTGGAGCCAGGCTCTATGAATTCAGCAATTTAAGTTGGATTCAAAGGACGGCAGAGTCACTGCTGAAACATGACTCCTGTATAACCTTGTGGAATGGAAAAATCTACCTATATTTGGCTAACCGTCTAATTTGGGGGGGTTTCATCTGAGAAAAAAGGATTTTTTATGTTATTAAGCCAATTTGCTTAGGGATCAATTTATTATAGACCATTACCCTGTACTCCAATAAATATATACCCACGAAATGGCTTTCACAGTAGTTTGGAGATTGCTAAAAAAATTCTTGAACCAGATATGACTAAAGTTTCATACGAAAGAAAAGCTTCATAAATAGAATTATGATTTTTATCACAGCAGAAAAATGATTTCATTTGTGCTAGGGAGAAATATGTACTCTGTTGAAGGCACCATGTTGCAGGATCTCAATGTTGCAGGCTAATGTATCCAATTTTATTAACACACAAGAGCAGATCCATCTGTTGAGATTGATAAAGATGAACCAAGATCCTGAGATCAATGTGTAAAACTACCAGGTTTTGAATTGGCAAAGAGAAATGATTGTTACACAATCAGAAATAGTTAAGTTCTTGTAACCGGTTTATTTTCTTCATGTAGTCAGGACAAACAGGATGTCAAGTCATAATCAGAAGCTACTGTGCAGTTTTGTGAGAACTGGATAGACGCAAAGTCTGTAAAATCAGCCCCTTGAGTCTCCGTAGGCAGATGTACGTGAAAAGCCAATTTTTAAGTAGAGGATTACTTTGTGAGCATGGGATCAGACGCAGGGAGTGTGATGATTCACATGTCAAGCAGTGCATCTCACACCAGCGGTGCTCTTGGCATTGGGAGTGGACATGCTGTCCTACAGCTCCACCAAAGATTATGGTCACAGTTCTGTCTGCCTTTCCAGATTCAGAGCGGCTTTCTTATAAGCATCGGAAAAACTCCAAGTCCAAGCATAGGCTTAGGATTCCCCTCTGCTTCTACAACATGTGCTTGCTCTCTTTTCCTGTGATTCTTCTGATACACTTAATCTATGTTTATGTCTGTATTACATTATTTTGAACTGATTTGTCATATTTTTGCTTTTGTCAAAACAGATGATTGATTGCTTAGCTCTCAAAGGGCAATCTTGTTTCCATCATTTCTGCATTTTCAGGGCCATAATGGGATCTCCCAGGTGTTAACAGTGGAAAAAACATTAGAAGTTGATTTTTAAAAGGGAAACATTAAAGTCAAGTATGTTAATCGACCAGAATTTAATCACTCCATCTCTATCCTGCTGTGAGATTTAGTTTCATTTCTCCTTACCTTTCTTAAAGGACATAACCATGTATTACTTTATAATTTAGTAATTTTTATATCTTTGTAGTAGTTTGTAAGTTCTGTAAGGGTGTAGCTATTTATTTCATGAATATAGTTCCTTCAGCATGTAGGAACATCTCTCAGAAAGATAAGCTTGTTAAATATTTCAATAATTGACTCAGCAATAAATTAATGAAAAAAATTGAGGCCAAAATGTGCTCTTTCTATCCATATCTCAGAACTAAGGGGGCCTGGTTAACATGATCACAATTTTTCTTTTTTTTTTCCAAATATTTTCTTTTGTTTCCTTTTATTATTTTTATTTTGGATTAATATGAGGATACATATGGTTAGGTTATATTGAATTGGTTAGGAAAAGTCAGAGAGGTTTTGGAGTGCTTCACCCAGGCTATGTGCTGTATACTCCTACATTGACCAAATAGATGGAAGTTCACTGACTCCCTTTCTCCTCTTCCTCCCCACTTGAATTTCATTTTGTTTTTCCTCACCTGTGGACCTTTTGTTGTTCATCTACTAGTTTTAAATTAGTATTGAGTACATAAGATGCTTCTTTTTTCATTCTTATGTTACTTTGCTTAGAAGAGTATTCTCCAAATCCAACCATTCTTTTTACCACTGAATAGTAATCCATGGTATACCTATACCACAGTTTATTAATCCATAAATGGGTTCATGGGTGCTTGGGTTGTTTCCACATATTTGTGATTTTGAATTCAGCTGCTGCAAACATTTAAGCGCAAATGTTCTTATAGTAAAATTAACTTTCTGGGTAGATACCTAGCAATAGGATTGCAGGATCAAATGGAAGGTTTATTTGTAGCTCTTTGAGGATTCTCCATACTTCTTTCAGAATGGTTATAGTAGTTTTCAATCCTACCAACAGTGTAGAAGTGTTCCCTTTCTTTTTTTTTTTATTAATATTAAATCATAGCTGTGTACATTAATGCGATCATGGGGCACCATACACTGGTTTTATAGACCGTTTGATACATTTTCATCACACTGGTTAACATAGCCTTCTTGGCATTTTCTTAGTTATTGTGTCACGACATTTATATT